>NIZV01000049.1:0-189981 GCA_003947045.1 Fusarium ambrosium
GCTATGATGTGTTGGAAATGTGTTCTTTATTATAGTTGAAGTCGGGATAACCGAAGACAAGATTGAGATCAGGTGCAAACCAGCATGGATCTGATCATCCATAGCTTCAGATTGATGGACGCACTAAATGGAAGCCTGTACTTTCTTTCCCTAGCTCTCATTAGGCTCAGACTCCGTTCCCAGCTTATACATCTATCTGACTCTATACTGTAACTACTTAGGTACTCTCGCACAACGGCCCTCTCGGACCCCGAAGGACCCGTTTGGCTTATTTAAGCGTCACATTGCATTTCCCGTCAAGGCATTGTTTACATCCTTCTCCGCAGTTATGCCCGAACACCCTGTACCTTGCAGGCCCGGTTTCCACCAATGAAGGTGGTCGATGGGGTGTAGTCTGGACTCAAGACTGGAGACAAACCATCAAAAAGTTCCTTTCCAGCGGTTGTTGGTGATCATATGACATGTGCGAGAACCCAACCAGGCAGGGGAATGATCCTTTGAGGTTCGTTGGTCAGAGTGGCCAAATGAAACTGTGCCTATCAAGATTGATTCATCTAACGACACGTTTGATACACATTGGCTTGTGACGATAATGGTGACAGTCAATAATCTTCATATCAAAGCGACACTCTCACTTCTAAGCCCTCTGGTTCAGCTTACAAAGAGTTCCCTCTGACACGTTGCTCTCAAAGAGACTAGAACATGAAACCCCACGTCTATATGGGCCTTTCTGAGAGAATTTAACCCTGTTCATGCGTCTCGGAACTCGGAATGGGCAGGTCATGCGAGTCTCTCGATTTCGCTCATCCTTCGAGTCCAACGTGTTCCTGCATCTCAACTCTGACAGGACCAGGAGACAAAAGGTCCTCTCCGTACAGCGCCCTAACGCGGTTAAGAGTACGAACTCACGTTGTGAGGAACCGCTCGTGGGGGCATCTGAGCGGAACGAAGCGAAAACCCCCCGGATACGCCGAGGCTCGGGTCAGCCCTAGCAAGAAGCTTGGTTGTTCCCCTGCGTGGCGGGTGGGCAACCAAGTGAGATCATTTTATCTAATCAATCAGCTAATCAGTGAGCTCTGCCCCCATTTCGAGCTTAGCTTCAGCTCACAACCCACAACAACCCTGGTTCAGCGGCGCAAACAGCGGGATCCTCGCATTGGGGCGAATCCTCCAGGTGCCGACCAGCCGTGATCCTCGCGGCTGAGACCTTTCCCCCCACGGAGCGGTTCGTTGAGTTATTGAGCGTAGTATGTAACTTGACCTCGAGCGATGTTGGCCTTTCTCAAGTATAAGTAGCCCGCCAAGTCCCTCTTGCAGTCAATCATCATCTAACTATACGTCTTAAACCACCTTAGAAGTCAACTTCACTCCTCCAGCCTTCACCATGTACTCCCCCGCTGTAAGTGTTGTCACTAGCTTCTCAAAGTCCCCAGCCGCTTACAAACTCCACAGAAGCTCTTCGTCGCCATCATGGCCTTCACCACCGTCACCGCCGCCATGCCAGCTCCCGAGAACACCGAGAACCAGAACCTTGAGGCTCGCGGTGGCTGCCTTGGCTATGCCAACTACGCCAAGTGCGTTGCTGGCAGGCGACGCTCTTGCCAGCCTGGAAGTGGCCAGGCCTCGTGCTTCAACAACGCCCAGCGTGTCTGCCAAGCCAACTGCTAAGCGGTTAATTGTGATAGAGGGCTAAAATGTCGATGTGGGCAAATGGAATAGCGGAATTTGCAAAGCTTCATAGTCAATGATGTTGATATAGCATATCCTAGAACAAGGTGGACAGCACTCATCGAGAGCCTCTAACCTATCCAGTCACTTTCAAATGTTCAAGTCATGTTTAATGAAAGATGCTGGATTGGAAACGACCATAATACACAACACAGTGTTCCAGACATCTACGCCATTTAACTCTTCCTCTCGATATCCGGGTCAACTGTCTCGACATCCCCAGTCTTCTCCCCCAATGCGTTCAACTGTTGTTCGGCGATCTCGTCGGCCGGGATTCTGTCGGGTGTTGTGTTGACCAACATGATCATTGGGAGAAGAGCAGCACCGAGGAGGGCAAATGTGACGCAGCTGAGGCACCTGTTAGCAACCATTTTTGCGTGAAGGATATATACAGAACTTACAAACCAACGAGAGGGTCAGTCTTCGTCTGAGTGTTCATGCCGTAAGCAATAGCCTGACCAATAGCCTCAAGACATCTGAACGCAGCTCCGTTGCGGACGTTATCTGGCCAGAGAGTGAGTAGTGAGAATCAGTAGTAAGAGCTACAAACTTACCTTGAGCATTCATCGCGAACGAAGAGATGAGCCAATACATATATGACTGCGACAACGGGCCGGTGGTCTGGACGAAAAAGTACGGCAGGAAGGAGGTAGGGTACAGTCCGTCATCCCAGTCGATGGCACCTGGGTCATTGCGCTTGAATCTGGCCTGCATAATGATGGACCAAATGTATACACCGACGTTGAGAATCACCACTACATAGAGACCAACCTGGGCGCGGCGGCGTTGTGAAAGGTGCTTCGAGTCGAGGATGAAGCCGAGGCCGAAGCAGCCGACACTGACGAGGTATTAGTAAAAAGTCGGTATAGAATAAGGACGATAATGGACTCACATGCAGAAGAAGGGCGAGATAAGCGACGAAAGTGCGCGGGCGCGGACGGTGAAGTGAATTCCCAGATACGTAGACCAAGAGCCGCTGTCCCCTTGTTAATTCTAATGTTCGGGATATGGGAGGCATTGCGGGTTGTAGTACCTATAGAAGAATGACCAGAGTGCCCAGAGAGAGGACAGCATGATGAGCCTCGAGGTCATGGTCTTTGAAATCCGCTTGATCTCCTGCTTGGTGGAGAGAGCCTCCTCGGTGACGATGTGTGTGCCATCAGATCGAACGACGCGTTCGAAGGGAGTGATCATGAAGGCAAATGGTAGACTAGAGCCCTATTAGAAGAGTCGAACACTAATAGTAGAGGTATACCTACGCCATGCACTCAATAATGAGGAAAGCAATGTACGTGTCGGGGGTTACTCCACCTTTGACACCCTTCTGGTAATTCTTGGACAGGCTTGGAGGAGAGAGCTGTTAGTGAATGGTATATGCATCTTTTCTGAAGATACTCACTTGATCGCTCCACCAACTAGCTGTCCAAGATTTCGAGACACAATCCACAGAGCTAGATACTTGCCACGGGCACCAGATGGCGCAAGGGTCATGATTGCACCGGCTTCAGCAACGTACCAACAGCCGGTGCCAATACCGCCGAGGGCGCCGCCAAGGATGAGATACTAAACAATTCAAGTCTTGTCAGCGTATGTAGGTAGTTTAGAGGATGCATCTGAAGTAGCTCACCCATTGGATACCAAACTTGCTGTTGCAGTAGTAGGACGAGCCGAAGATGGGGAATGACATGGAACCGATGACCAGAGCCCACTTGACGCCGAGCTTGTTCACAATTGGGCCTCCCATGAAGCAAGCTGAATTGTTAGTCAAGTGAATATTTTGTGTGCATCAATAGGTAGGTACTTACTGGTAGCAAGCATGGCATATTTAAGAGCTGTGGCAATATTGGACACTTGAGGAGTCGCGAGACCACCACCACCAAGACCTAGAAATATTAGCATTTAGCTGGTGACATTCGAAAATGAGACAAGAAATTTACCGGCAATCGCATCTGACATAGCTGGACCACAGAAGGCCTGGATGCTCAGCAGGATCATCTGTGTTAGACTGTGTCGCCATACTCGTTTCCATCGAGGAATGGAAATCTCTTCAGTGGTCGCCATCTCATGGTCAGGGGGACCAGAGACTGCAGTTTTTGAGTCGACCATTGTGGACAAACAGCTATTGCAAGAATGTCGAATATGTCCAATTGTAGGTTGAAGTCATTGAAGCGAGGTTGCATGAGATGTCTCTTTATACACATGGCAACACAGTCACAACAACCCACCCTGTCAAGATAACCCCTCTCTCGCTAGTGGAAGGTCCAGGCGAATGGCCAGGAGGGTTATCTTGAGTGGAGCGAGCGAGTCAGAGCATGAAGGTCCAAGCGAGCGGTCAGCGGGGAAATCACCTATTAGATAAACCATCACGTCTTTCCGAGCCAATGGCCTTCGAGGAGACGTTATCCCCATGGGGTTTGGTGACTTTCCCTCCACAAGTTTCAAGTTTGTCAGCCGACCTTGTGATTGACAAGGAGCAGAATCGTTGAATTCGCCTTGATAACATCGCTTCGAGCTGCCACTGTGGGGCCGTGTTATCGCCTTAATTACTTGACAGGCCCCAACAATCCTTCATCCTTGGTTGTCTTTAGCTTTGTGCTCAGACATTTCCTCAAGGTTACACGAAAAATGACGCTATCACGAGATTCGACAAAGGTGGTGATTGTCGGTGGAGGCGGCACAATGGGCTCCTCCACGGCACTACACCTGATACGCTCCGGATACACGCCGTCAAACATCACCGTCCTCGATGTTTACCCAATTCCTTCGGCACAGTCGGCTGGATATGACCTGAACAAGATCATGAGCATTCGACTACGGAACAAGGCTGATTTGCAGCTGTCGCTTGAGGCGTTGGACATGTGGAAGAATGACTCATTGTTCAAGCCTTTCTTTCACAATGTCGGCATGGTAAGTGTTTGGGAAATCTGAAATTGAATGCGTGTTAACAGTTCGTCAGGCTGACTGCTCGTCATCCAAAGAGGGTATCGCCAAACTCAAAGAAAAGCTCCAGGCTCTCATAGATGCAGGCGTTGGCCTAGACAAGGCTAACACTTGGCTTGAAAATGAGGACGAAATCTTGGCAAAAATTCCATGGTTCACAAAGGACCACGTCAAGGTAAAATACTAGAAAAATTCCAAACGTTAAATGCTAAGGCATTGTCGTAGGGATGGAAGGGCTTGTTCACCACCGACGGTGGGTGGCTCGCAGCAGCCAAGGCCATCAATGCTATCGGCAGCTTTCTCAGAAGTCAGGGCGTACAATTTGGGTTTGGAGGGTAGGTTTTCTGACCTTGCGAGTGTGTTCTTTGCACTTACATGGTCACAGGGCTGGTACCTTTAAGCAACCTCTCTTGGCTGCCGACGGATCGACATGTATTGGTGTTGAGACAGTCGATGGTACCAAATATCACGCTGACAAGGTCGTCCTGGCTGCCGGCGCGTGGACACCGGCGCTAATAGATCTAGAGGATCAGTGTGTGTCCAAGGTCAGTGAAAAAGCAGTTATCGCCTTGCCCTTTCACTAAAAGCAGAGCTGACTAGGTATGGTACAGGCCTGGGTCTTGGCCCATATCCAATTAACTCCCGAGGAGGCAGCTAGATACAAGAACATTCCGGTAGTGTACGATGGCGACTACGGATTCTTCTTCGAGCCCAACGAGTAAGATACACCACCAAAGATCAATAGTACATGCTGACATCTTCCTGCAGAGACGGTATCATCAAGGTCTGTGACGAGTTTCCAGGATTCACACGCTTCAAGAAGCATCAACCATTTGGCGCCACCCATCCCAAGCTCATCTCGGTTCCCCGGCCACATGCCAGCCATCCCACCGACACTTACCCAGATGCCTCCGAAGTCACCATTCGAAAGGCCATGGCTAGACTTTTGCCCGAGTTTCGAGACCGAAAGATAATAGATCGTGCCATGTGCTGGTGCACCGATACTGCTGACGCAAACCTTCTCATTTGTGAGCATCCAAGGTGGAAGAACTTGATCCTCGCGACAGGAGACAGCGGGTACGTTTACGCAGCAGCTGTGATTACCTTTCTAACTTTGATACGCAGTCACACTTTTAAACTACTGCCCAACATTGGAAAGCATGTTGTCGAGCTATTGGAAGGCACCCTGTCTCAACAGCTTACCGAAGCTTGGAGGTGGAGGCCCGGGGGCGATGCACTCAAGTCTCGACGTGCAGCTCCTGCCAAAGATCTTGCCGACATGCCAGGATGGAAGCATGATGCTAGGCTATAGGACCAGAATGCGGACGAGTCGCTGTGCTTGCATTGCAGCATGAACAGTGCCGAGAGAAGAAACGGATGGACTAAGGTCTTTTGGTTCCATAATGTTTTATATCAGGCAATGTTCTCTCGATAGCTCACCTGTTCCCAGGAGGAACAGCAAAACACGTCAAAAGGAAGTCTGGGTTGAAAAAAAAAATACATTGGGTATTGTAACGGTTGTCAAACAGCATATGTGAGAGTGTAAGCCGTAACGACTCGACATGAAGAGAGCGTCGACTCAATACCCCTAGCCTGACGATCGAAACTTCAAACCTCAAGCCCAGCTATTTCATCAAACCCCAGCCTCACAGGCATTTATAGACTCCTTTCCCTCAGGGAGAATTGTGAGATGCTTATTGCTTCGGCACTTCCTCATCATGATCTTGTAGTCCCATACTCTCAATACCATAATTCTTCATGTTACGCCCCTAGTTGCCATCTCCGCCAAATCCTTTCATGCCTTCGATAATTCCTTTGATAATGTTTGCGGGTTTTGCGGTCGCTTTTACACCCGCAGTCGGCGAGTCGTCCTCATTTCTCGCCCAGAACGGGAAACCAGCGATGAGAGTGGCTGATGCCAGGACGACAAGGGTTGAGGTAGCAAGGTGGACCATTATGAGATGATTCGGGGTATGTTTTCTTCTAGGGGTGCACTATGATGCTAAGAGAGTGTGAGAGGGAGTAGAGTTGAGTGAATCCTGTCCAAGTCCGTGAGTAGGGGATCGCCTTCTTAAATGCTCGAGCTCTTGAGAGGTACACATGGAATCAGTCTGCAGATCTCAAGCCCGGCTCGTCTAGATAGATCGACTCGTATAGCATCGGCGTCAGGATACATATGGATGCACAAATACATGAGACACGCAAACAGGAGAGTACCTCTAACTATTCAGAAATGATTAACATTGATATGCTAGACTAGAATGAAATCAAATATTGTTTTATTCAGTGCTTAATCCATCAAGACTTTTATCATCCTTCCGCCTTTCAAGTGGGATAAACCACTACCTGTGCACACCGTCCTTCTGTTTCTTCAACTGTGCCTATGAGCAGCTCACTAGCTAGGATAAGATGAAACCTGGTCCACTGGGTACATGCCTGACTTCCCCACTTCTTTGAGCAAGGATTGGTTTGCACCTCGCACTCAGGCCAAGGCATATCACTGCTATTTCCGGCCCTCTCTAAGGACCTTTTGTGCGGGGTTGGTTCTCCGGGCCTCAGCGCCAACGCAGCTGTACGGCCGCCATGCTTTCTATCCTTTCTGAGAGCATTCCGTGGCATAGATGTGAAACAGCTAAGCCTCTACAAGGTATGCGATGGGGCACCATTTCTGACCTCCCTTGGTTGATCCATACCTACTTGGATTTAAGGACATTGCGTCTACTAGGGGTTGGATGATAATGTAGAGTGAAGCACATCGGACTGTGTCGGCTTATTCTGGAAAGGAGACCAGTTTTCCGGCTCGCAGTTTTGTTTATTTGCTTTCAAACTCGAGACTACGTGAAGTGTATCAAGGAAATGACGTAACTTCATTCATGGTATGCTAGGCTTGGATCCCTCTTTGTGCATCTCTTGGTATATACAAGTTGCACGGGGTTGATTCATGAATGAACAAGTAACTATTTAATACAAGCCAACTACAACGCCATTTACGGCAAGAAGAAACTCGTATCCCACTATTAATGTGGGATATCCTTGCCACTAGTCAAGGTGAAGGACTCTATTAGAATAACATTAGCACAACTTCAATATCAAACTTACGATAGAAGCGACATACCTTGTTTCTGACGTCTCTATCGGACCATCAGAGAGAGCCACGGTTAAACGACGTCCAGGATGGAACCGATCGCCAGCCCCTCGCCTCCAGATTTGAGCACCTGAACTATCCACAGTCCCTTGAACATATCCATCTTCTGGCTCTATATCGTCGTCCAGGTGTGTGCTGAGTACAATCACACTCGACGTTCTGACGGCTGAGAGGGACTTCGTTAAAGCGTCCACTCCTACCTTGTTAATGGGGATACCAAGTCGCACTGCGGAGAACATGCCGCCCTCCCTGCGACCAGAGACCCAGACCTTGACGCTCCGAAGATTCTCAAAGCTTTCCAGGTGAAGCCAGTGAAAATCAAAGGGATTGTGAGGATCCGTGCTGTGCACGGGTTCAAGCGCATCCTCTCCGTGCAAGAATTTGAACATCTCATTGTAATCAGTCCAATCCTCGTCCAAGACCGAGCACATGAGATGCAGCTGGAAATCCAGAAACAGAGACACCTCAAAGTGAAGGGCGTACTTTCGAAATGCTTGGGGAATCACCGGTTTGATGAGTTTGTAGGGCGTGGATGGGTGAGGCGGCTGACAGTGACCGACAAAGGATTGCAGCGCCAGCATGTCTGTAAAGACAAAGGTGGTTGTCGAATACAGAAACCTGAGGCATTCCTCGGAGCTGAAATGTTTAGCAATAAACGCACTGGTGGGCTGTAGGCAATACTCACATGAACTTGCATGATAGCAGCATTGGCAAGTAGGTGTCCCGATCCCCCTTGGGCTTCTTATCACACCAGCATCCCCCTATCGACGTGTTGTAGAAGAAGTTCCTTTCTTCCCCAAGCTCCTCATCAAGCCGCTCACCACATTTCCAGTGGTTCATCCAGCAGCTTTCAAGCCGTTGGCGATAAGCGGGGTCATTGAGGGGTTCCCCCAAGGGGACCTGCTTCTCTTGCCTCAAAGCCTCAATCTCAGTTTGCAGCTCATCATGTAGCTGGAACCGGGAAATGCAGGGCTCCCGGTGAAGGTGCGATTTCGTTTCATCGGCATTTGGGTCAATATGCCAGACGACGTGCTGACGGGGAGTCCAGGATGGCCAGAGCTCTTTGTAGATGGCTGCTCGAATGTCGTACGGCAGCCGAGTAATGAAGTTGGATTGCGTCTGAGGGTCGGCAGCGATCATGATGCGAGATTGGTAAAGTGCTGAGAGATGAAAGTTGATAGATGAAGAAAAGGAGAAGGATGGTGTCAATCGGCTTGACTATATGCGGTACGTGTTTAGGATGTTGGTCGAGGCAGATCGGTAGGCATAATAGCCCCCTGGTCGCCTCCCCTCCCTCCTGAGAATCTCCACCAAGTCAGCCCAACGACTCAGAGGCACATAAGGATGTACGTAATGTGCGACCCCTTTTTTCGCGAATCAGCATTGCTGCGGCCTAATAGTTTCTCCGTGTATTGTCTAAAATTAGATGATCAATTCTCGCCTCTTGGCAAAAGAGAGTCGGCTTGATACGAGAGCGCGTAAGCGAGGGGTTGAGAGAGGTGGTCAAGTTATGCAGGGCGTCACCATTTTCGGAGATTTACTGAGGTAGTGACATATTTATTCTTCATCATTAGTAGGAAACATTTGGCTGCACCCTCAGGAACTCTGCCGGATCTCGCAACTTCCTGTATCGAATGGCAGAATCCTTCGACCCTGCATGTCCTTTTTGTGGCAGAAACGGGATTGCGGTGGTGGATGTGCTTGTTGACAGTGTCTGATCAGGCAATATAGAGACCTGTTGATCTCCCGATCCCAGTATCTCTTCATCTTCATGGGCTACGAGTTCCACACGACAATAAAATTGCATGGGGACTTCCGCATCTGCATCTTCAGGCCTAATCACAGCCGCCAGCTTCTTGAATGTCTCTAGGCTGCAAATACCTGCTGATGTGTTCCAAAGAGCGTGCGACGTGGGCTGCGAGTTGTGTGCGAGGATCAACATTTCCATGACAGAGTCCCATGCGTCCGAGGACCGACGCGTGTATACAAGATAAACAGAATGGCCAAGAACCAGGACCATGTGCGCCAGAAGAACAGTGATGGCGAGATAATCAGTGACGGAATTCGCCTTGTACGCGATGCCGTTGATGGAGATGGAGGTAAAAAAGGATGTGAACTCTGTTCCACTAAGCCGTTGCAATGCCGTCTTGCCAGCCACCAACCTCTCGTTAAAGTCGGGTAGCTTTGTGTAGTCCAACAATGACCAACTTCGCGCGTCTCGAGTCATATTCAATACTCCATCAATTCCATGGCGAGAGATGCCGCTGGCAATAATCAGAGTTGTGATCCACTCCAAGTAGAGTGTCCTGTTGAAAGAGCCGTCTTTGTCGTCATTCCATGTTTCCGTCGGATTATCAGCATAGTTAAGATGTTAGTCGAGCATACCAGAGTTCTCAAGAATAGACTAGAAGGCGTTTGAGGCTAAGCCCGTGGATCAGCCTCTCTGAGGTGGCGTAAGTAATCGAAGCCAGCTCGCATCTAGCGTGATCGGTCGCCAGGAGCCGTCAGTTGGGGGTCTAAGAGGCGTTGGAAGCCCGCCTTGGTGTCCCCAATACTTCATAGTCTCGGCCGCGCCGAGATGTCCAACTGGGAAACATTCAAAGCAGCTGTCTCATTCCAACACGAGTGTTCTGGCATGATCAGGAAAGAAACCTTTGTCCCTTCTGCAAAAATATTCTGTGCCAAGGAACACCCAGTTCGAGCAATTGGAATTTGGCTTGGAGTCTTCAGGGACCAGGACCTGTGCCAGTTGTACCGAGTTCTACTCCAGGTCTCGGCTTTTCCAGACTCCCAAAAGGTTTTGCCAATAATGTAGGTCCAGTCTTCTTTCAACGCCCTCTGATACATCATGGCAGGCAGATAAGGTGCAATGATGGACGCCTGACAAGAGGCGCCTCGGGGGTTTCCAACAAGTAGGGACAAGGGAATGGCCGCTAGATTACTGTCGACGGTAACCGAGTGCCAGCTAAAAGGTCCGTTAATAACTCTTGGTATCGATCCCTTGTCGAATCCATTCTCCACCTGAAGGAAGGAGGCAACATGAGACATGACTGAAGGAAACCCTGCACTCAGGCAAAGGGCAGAGTTTGTTGCATTGGGGCTGAGACAGAGACTGGTCAGGATTTCATCTCCTGCTGGAGAGATGGTGATATTGGTGAGTCTGTCTGGGAATATTTGATCGACTGTGCCTCTGAGAAAAAGCCCGCCCCTACCAGCGTCCCAGTCCTGGATACGGGGGACAAGGAGAACAGCGATAGATGGGCCAGCGGTGGCGGATATGATTCCTGCTGCAGCGAGTAGGAGGGCCGTCAAGATCTTGGTGCCGAGCGGGAGTCGAGACCTTAGAGCACCCCAAAACTCCATGGACTAGAAGAAGCTGAGATGGGAGAACATGAAGCCGACAGAAAGCAAGTTGAGAGGTACTCCCATGGTGGATACAAGCTGATCTCGAATGGTATTGAAGACGACGCTTGTCAGGCTGGCAACTATGAGAAGTTCCTGTAGCTTGGCGACAACTTGGAGCATGGCAGAAGTGATTGAGAGATCGATGACAGGTCCGGGCAGTGTGCCTCTACCCAGATACAAGCCGCCAAGATTGAGGGATACGATGGTTACTGAGGTCAAGATGGGAAGAATATGCACACCGAGCCTAGCGAACGCGGAGGCAGCTGTTGTAGAAGATTGGCTTTGGGGGCTCATAGTCTAGCCATGCCACTTGGCCAAAGAGTGTGTAGAACAGGCGTTCAAAAACCCTGAGACCTGTTGCTCGAAGAAAATGATGACAGGCTTGGTGATGCCAGTTCGGATTCCATTGTGCACGTAGGTCAACGTTGGAGCAGGTGGTAAATAATTGAAGATTGGAATATACTGCTTGCATGAGAGCCCTCTAGACTAGACCAATATATTATATCTCCAACCAGGCCGAGTGTGTAGCCCCCCTCAACACGCATGCATGTCTCGACCGACCAAGCTCTGGGGCCCTCCGTGCAAGCCACTGGCGCCCGGTCAGACTACGTGATCACTAGCGAGATGGGGGTTTCCATATATACAAGTGCAGCAAGTCTCTCGTAGAGCCGACATGAAACAGTTGACTTTGTTGGGCTACCATCATCTTTGCTCGGCGTAGTGTTGAGGAAGCATGGAGGTAACCGAGGCCAACGCCCACATCAGGGCGCTTTCTCACTCATATCTGGTAACAACATGCGCTGAGATTCTAATGCCAATGTCATATAAAACAATGAGAAAGAAGAGATAAAATTCGAGTCAATTTTGCTACGAAAACGCCACTTTCATGTAGACTGTAGATCCTTCTCTCTGTGATACCTCAAATCACAAACAGCTAGCCACACGGGTGGAGAAGTAACAAAAATATGAACTCAAAGATCACTGCCTAATGTGGAAATTGTGAGTAAAGTCTGCTGTGCCGTCCCTCGCCTTCTCGTGTGTGACAGCCAGCACCACCAAAGGCAGCCCAGCAGCCCAGCTGAACTGGGCAGTGCTGACAGTGGGTAAAACCCCTGGTCTCAGCGGTCTCCATCATTGGATAGTCATCCGTCAATGGCCGATCCGGTCAATCCGATGGCCAATTAGAGGCCTCAGCTCAAAAGCAAAGATGGAGCTTGCCATGTCGAGTTTCAGCCCCCTGAGCCAACAAACACATTGACATGACTGACTGAGTTGATAATCAGGCTGTGAAAATATTCATTCTTCTGCAAATTTTCCCTCTTTTACATCTTTTACGTGTGTCGTACTCCATTAAATCCTTCTCAGCCTATCCCGCGCATTCCGAAGAACCCAGTTGTCGGAGCCTGAGTTGTCTTGGCTTCTTGGCAATGAGCGATAACGCTCATCGAGAGCCTCTCGGTTCTCGAGAAGACCACCTGCTTGAGGCTGTGGCGGACGAAGAAGCCCAGCTCTTGCTGCCAACCGAGCAGTTCGACTTTGAGGAAAACGCCGAGACTGAACGTCCTACACCGCGACGCCGTGTCAAGTTCCTCCAGAGAATCGCAGGACCAGATCCTCCCCGGATTCAAACCATCAAACCATTCTTTCCAACTGTCCAACGATACCCTATCGATCTTGTTGATCGCTATTTCCCAAATCTTACACGAAAGAGCGTTTTGTTGATCGCGTTTTTGCTCCTCTGGATAGTTGCATTTTCAATTCCTTTGTATGCCGGAAATCGCGCGATTAAGGATGCCCATGACGACTATGTGGTCAACTTGGACTGCGTTGACAGCCTTTGGAGGCGCAAGAACCTATGCGGACTTGACGGCTTGGACTGCCGCCCATTCGTCAACACGTCCTTTTCCTTTCGCTGCCCAGCAAACTGCGCTGGAGTTCAAGTGCTAAACCCGCGTGCTGTTGGTGGAGTGGATGTCAACTACCGACCATTAGTTATAGGCGACAAAGTCTATCGTGCCGACTCTTTCATCTGTGGCTCCGCTATTCATGCTGGGATCGTCACTGATAAGAAGGGGGGCTGTGGTAGACTCAGCAGATCGGGAGAGCAGAAGAGCTTTCCTGGTGTCGAGAGAAACGGTATCGATTCGATCCCCTTTGACTCCAACTTTCCATCCTCCTTCACCTTTTCGACTGAGTCAGACATTGCTTGTAGCGAGGACCCGCGCCAACCATTGTTCTACATCTCACTCTTCTTCGCTACCATCTTCTCCATATTCACAACGTCGCCGGCCCTACAGTTTTTTGTCATCTTCATCGCCATTTTTACTCATGTCGGGCTAGTATCTGACCCCCCTTCAGCCTCTCATTTCAACATTTCCGTCCTCCCAGATCACATCTCCACCCTAGCCGGAAGATTGTGTCCCGCACTGTTCTGTGCCGCCATCATTTACAAGACCTGTGTTTCAAGGGCTTTGTCAGGCTTGGAAGCGCAATTCGAAAAGGTTTTGTTCTGGCTGGGAGGCTTCTGGCTTGGAGCTCTCTCCAACTACACACTGGATTGGATTCCCATCAATCGACTCACGGCACATGATTTGGAACAACAACCTGGAGCCAAGGTGGCGCTCGCCGTCATCATTTGCATCCTTGTATCGATTGTGTGCCAACAAGTATACGTCTTTTGGCTTGAGAGGCGTATGTTACCTTATCTTGCGCTCTATGGACTCTTCATTCTTGGGATTATCTTCTTTATCGTCATCCCGGAACTCGACCTTCGTATCCACCACTACATCTTGGCCCTTCTGTTGCTCCCAGGCACGAGCGTCCAAACTCGGTCCTCATTGTTGTACCAAGGCATATTACTAGGCCTTTTTGTCAACGGGATCGCTCGATGGGGGTTTGACTCTGTTCTACAAACACCCGCTGATCTGCGCCAGGATGGTGCTTTCAACTCTTTCGTCCCTGCTATAGACACGCCAATCATCACATCGACACCAACAGGATTCAACATTTCCTTTTCCTGGCAAGGACCGCCGACACCCCTATTCAATGGTATTAGTGTGCTCGTAAACGACGTCGAACGATACCGCCGCTTCTTCCCCGAGACTATTTCCGCATACAACTTCTCGTGGACACGGTCGACAGACTTTGAACTTCCAGAATACTTTCGTTTTGCCTATACGCGAGATAGAATAGCGCTGGATTATACGAAGGCGGGTACCTGGTTTGCAAATGGGACTTGGAGCATGCCAGAACCAGACAGTATATAATGAGGCCGTGATACGAAGATGACCAGATGGAAGACTTTGATAGCAGTAATTAGTATATCTCATAGAAATTTAAATGAAATACTGATGAGCTAATCTTCCATTGATCAATGCGTGAATTGCTTATTCCCATGATGGAGGGGTGAGCCTCTCCAGGGCTGTCAACACTATGCCCAGGTTGAGGGGAGATCAACTACCAACCAGTCCCTCACATACAGTGAAGAGGAAAGAGGTGTTTTACTATCCCTTGAACGCAATATAAGCTCATCTTATTTGAAGAAAGAGGTAGGGCGCGCTTTTACTGGATACCGCCGGCCTTTCTGAGCTGCTCCGGCGCACCTCTCTCTCACATACGACCATACCTACCGGAAAATACGGGATCCCGTCCGCTCTCCCATAGTCAAGCCGGTAAGGGGCGGATTAGTAGTTGGGTCGGTGACGACCAGCGAATCCCCGCTGTTGTATGTCTTTTTTGCCTCTACTAAGAAGCGTGGTTGATGGGCAGTCTTGTTTTTTTGCCCTCGGGCCCTATGACCCTCGGTTGGGGAACTATGATTGCTTATATTACGGTTAGCATTTTAGTCACCATTAAGGACCATTAATAAGAAAGAACGTTGCGGGTACCTGGTCGTTGCTGAGGCCATGTGTGGTTAGCCGCAATCCTCCTGTCATGCTCGTGCCAGTAGTCTAGCCTCAAAGTAGAAAACGCCGAAGAGTTTCAGCTGACGGTAGAATTAAACCAAATGACGGTGAGCCAGTCAAGTGTCAGCTTTAGTTGCTAATTCTTATCTGTGAGTATTCTGTGGCTTTCTTATTGACTCTTCTATTTAGCTTGCATACTAAGAAGCTCCCTTACAGTCTACAACGTTGAAGTCTCAACTTGGATGAAAATACGGCCGTGTTAAGTCCGATAAAACTTTTCTCGACCCCAGATTATACCGTAACATCGCCAATCAGCATCACGTGTGGCTAGGGTTCCATAACCGAGCGCTAATTTGCCATCCATCCCATCGCATCACCGAATTCCCGCCGCCCCCTTTTTCCCCTTGGGCCCTTGTGAGGTTAACCCGCCTTTATTACCTCTTTAATCCCGACATGATCGGTCTTTTAGCCTTTTTGCTTCTCTTTTCCATATTGAGAACCAACAACTTTTCTCTTTCTCCACGTTCTTTTAGTCAAGCCACACGGCGCTTTCACCTCATCCACTCTTTGGTCGTGTCCATCTAATAATACTTACACCATGTCTTCAGCCATCACCACCACTCTTCCCCTCCTCTACGACGGTAACTACGTCGCCGAGGTCATTGGTGCCGAAGCCACGGCTACCACGTACGTTCTCAACTGTAACGAAAATGATATTGAAGAGGGCGAATGTGGCACCTTCAACAACACTGTGGCCGTGGGCCCCTGGGGCAGCAAGACTCTTCCGCCTGGTGCGGCTTCTACCGGTTACCTTGACTACTTCGTCACTATGCCTTACGAAGAGGAGCCATGGTTGCTTTCCATGCACTGCAAGATGAGCCGGACTATCGCCCAGGAGTGCACCACCACCAACATTGGCGGCAACAATGACGGAACCCCCACTGCGACCTATTCTGATCTCGAAAAGAGTCAAACCGACTTTGCCTTCCTGACTTACGCCACCGTCACCATCACTGCTGGTCAGGAGTTCCTTGCTGCTACGCACTCTGCAGCTACCACCGCCGACGATGCCTCTAGCACCGCCAAGTCTGCTTCCGGCGCAACCAACGCCGACAAGGCCAGCGCTGAGGCCACTGGTACTGAGACCCAGGGCACGCCTACTCCCGAGTCAACCTCTGGTGCCTCTTTGAACATTGTCCGTGGGTTTGCCGCTATGGCTATGGCTGTAGTTGCGACTCTTGTTGTCTCCTCTTAAGAGCAAGCATTAGTTATCACAAGCAGCCAAGCAAGCAAGCAACCTTGACAAGAAAGACCCTGTAAACCTTTTTGGGTGGAGAATGATACCCTCGACACATTGCAACCAACAAACCCCAGAAATGGCAGGTTATCAACCAACACGCATCAAAAACAGGGTCGGGTAACTGCACAAGCAAGGATCAACAGTCACTCTTCATGCGGCGGTAATTTATCTTCAGCCAATATCATACCTGCCCGCTTCCGTTGCCTCCGCGTCAATCGGACCATTTGGTTTAATAATAATCCGTCCTTGTCTCAGAACTGTCCTCGTCTTTTTCCTTTTCCTTTCCTTCAAATTTGCTCTCTTAGTGAAGTCACTCGCTGCATTGCTCATCCAATTGAAACCATCTCTCAAAATGTCCACTTCACCTACAAGCCAGAAATCTCGAAGCCAAAGTCCCAGGACGAACCTTGCTCTCGGGGAAGCGGTCGCTATCAGGGTAAATACTAACACAAGCCACGCATCCATAATCAGTCGCTAAGCAAACATCTCTTTTCTCCAGGATGATGAGGAGCAAGATGATAATGACTCTGCTATCGGTAGCGATGACGCGCAAGTAGACTCTCACCAGCAGTCTTGGTCGTAATATTGACAAAGCGTAGCGCGAGTTCAACTGCGTCTATCACGTCAAGCATTCTTCACTATCGGACTATTCAGGGCCGCAGTTTTCACAGCGAAAAGTACAACACTCAATACTTTGCGCCAAACGATGATCAGCAGAGTGAATCGATGGACATCACGTAAACCAAACTTGTTCAAATCACACATCTCCACAAGGTAAGCCCTCATAGACACCACTATCTCACCCTTCTCCTTGACAATAAGCTGTTCCTAGCGCCTTTGAAGAAAGATGTGCAGGCAAGTAGACTTGTAGAGACTGGTGAACAACAAATAATTGCTGACATGACACAGAAAGTTCTGGATGTGGGCACAGGAACCGGTGAGATTCGTTCATACCATGCTTGCACCGTAGACTAATCAGCGCAGGCATTTGGGCAATGTAGGTGTCAGAACCAGAACTGAAAATCTGATCCTTCAGCCTATCGGATAACTCACTAACACATACATAACAGTGATTTTGCTGACGAGTTTCCCGGCGCTGAGATCGTCGGCACTGACTTGTCACCTATCCAACCAACCTGGGTTCCCCCAAACATCAAGTTCGAGCTCGAAGATGCGACCGGAACCTGGAGCTGGCCTGAAAACACGTTTGACTTTGTCCACCTGCGCTACCTTTTTGGAGCCATCGCCGATTGGAACGCTCTGTTTGCCGAAGCCTACCGCACTTGTAAGCCAGGCGGTTGGGTGCAGTCCTGCGAGATCGACCCTCCCTTTTACAGTGACGATGGGACTGTTGATGATAATACCGCCATGCAGACGTGGAACACGGTGGTAAGGGAGGGAGGAATCAAATTCGGTCGTACCTTTTGTGTCGTGGATGAGGGCCTACAGGTACCGGGGCTCCAAGCAGCGGGCTTCATCGATATTCAGCAGCAAAACGTCAAGGTGAGAGACGTCTCAGCCAACTCTTATTTACAGTTGATGTCTAATTTGGAGGTCAGGTCCCTGTTGGTAGCTGGGCCAAAGACCCCAAGCTGCAGCAAGTTGGACAGTTTCTCCGGTCGACAATGGAGAATGATATGGAAGGTCAGTATTTATCTACATCATAACCTTCATTTTCTCGGTCACAAACGTTCTAACACCTCCTAGGATATACGATGATCTTGTGGCATCAGGTCATGGGCTGGCCTAAGGACGAATACCAGGTCTTCCTCATGGGTATGCGCAAGGCCCTCAGGGACAAGCGGATTCACTCATACATGAACTTGCGTTATGTCTGGGCCCGGAAACCAGAGGAGGCGACCGAAGCCTGATAGCTCCTATGAGGGATGCTCGGGAAGGTATAGGTGGGAGATCCTTGTCTATTGCATGAATAGGATCAACTTTCTGTGCTATGCACTCGGAAGGACTATCAACTTAAAAAGTGGCATTGGCGAGCACTCTATCAACTGACTCTCCACTTCTAACCCATTAGGTTGACATCTTGAGTGTCGTTGCGCGCCTGTCCAACTCGGGATATCGACTCTGTCTTTCTTTGACGGTCACTCTCCATGACACGTCTCCGAGCATCAATATAGATCATGTACTCTTCATATGTATGCGGCAGAACCTTGAGATCCTTGGGCACCGAAAAGGTATAGTTGAACTGGCCCGTTGACTTTGCGACGCCGTGCTCGACATCCCTGACCTTGCTGTCGACTCGCACATGAACTCGCGTCATGGGTCTGTTAGGGTCCTTCTGCTTAGGTTCAGTACCGTCCTCTTCAAGCAGCGGAGGATCAGTATATGCAACCGTGGCAGTCAGGTACAAGACACTTCCGACAGGTACAGGGTTGCGGAATGTGCAAGGATCAGCGCTGATAAAGGTTGGTCGTGCATGGGCGAAACTAGCAGCACAGCAGAAGGCCAGCTCGAATGTCTGCTTCAGATGGAATCCTCCAAAGATCATGGTCTGATGCCGGTTGCGGTATTGGGGCTGCATGATAGCCGCCGTTGACAATTGGGTCTTGGCCATGGCAACGACATTTTTCGGTTGTCGAAGGCTATTGTTGGGGTCGTGATATGCGAGTTGTCGGAGCCAGATGTTATGGATCAAGGCCGACTCGGGATCATTGGGCTCCGACTGGAGGAGAGAAGCCTTGAAAGCTTCCTTCTTTAGCAATGACTTTGCCTCCCCCGCCTTGAATATTTTCTCCTCTTCTGGCGTAGTGTATTCGAGTTTCGGCAGGTTGACAGGCTTCCTGGTCTCAGGATCAAGGGCTACCATGGTGAATGTGCAGGTAAGCAGGACATCCTCGGGCTTGCTTGGCTCACCCTCAGCCCTAGCCTTGGCGACCTTGCATGTAATCTCCACACTACTCCGCCCAGAAGCATATGTAACCTGACCACTGTATTCGAGATCACAGATTTCTGTCAGAGGATGCGCAATGGTGATTCGATCCAAAGCGGCTGTCACCGTTGTGACCCCTGGACCGGTATGCTTGTAGACGATGATGCCTGAGAGGGCATCCAAGTCCATAAATAATGTGCCGAGTCTGAGTAACGGTTAGTTGAATTCATCGAGATTTTGACTTGTCTACCTTATGTGGCCAGAAGAATTAATGTAAGTGTCGGATAGCCAAGGGTCCTGTCCCAGTGGGAGTACCACACGGTGATAACTATCACTCATCTTCTTTGGAGTAAGATCACGTTCCTTTGGTGTCTCTGATGCCTGGGCATCTTTATGCCCCTGCTGAATTCGTAGGGCCTCAATCCAAGGGATGCGAAGCCTCGTGTCCGTGAGGCCAGGGAATACACCATCCGTCTGTGCCCTTGTTGTCGCATGAAAACTTCTTTGATAACGAGCTAATCCAGCGCCCGACAGCGAGTTGGAAGTGGCCCGCTTCAGCGAAGCGGTTAAACTCCTACCTCTGTTCATCATTGTCAATTGCTGCATTGGCGATCTTTTACGTGACGTGTCTTGTGCTAAGTTTGTTGGCGCGGTCTGAGACACTCACTGCATCTCGACGCGCTGCCACTAAACTAACGTGTCTGCCTCAGGCATCACGGTATTTGACATCCACGGGTACAACGGATACTGACCTCCGAGCTTTCCGTTAGTCTCGGTGCCGTTGTGGATCACATCCGAACGCGGGTGGCTGCATCGGCAACCAGACCAAAACGCCGTGAGCAGGATAGCCCGGCGATGTTTACCAGCTTCCTTTTTTGTCTATTCTATTTAATGATTGAGGGAATTCCTTGCTTGGTTAGAAGTAACATGTAACAAGTTATGCTTAGCTCTCAAAGATATTATTGGGCTGTGTCACAGTTGTCATGCTCCATAAGCCACCCGCATCAGCCATTGAGCGAATCTTATCTCAGCCACCCAACGGAGTTCAGTGCCGAACCATCACAATTTGGGATATATCGCCGGAAAAATATTATGAGGCCAACTCGTCTTATGAAACAAGTCATTTGGAATCTTTATTTTAGGAATTAACCTGCAGGATGGGCATGCAAATATCTCTTCATGGGTAGGCGGTGATATGAGAAGCGGTATCGTGTCAACTTACCCTACACCCAATCTCACTTTAAGCAAAATTTTCACCTTGCTCTCGCTATATATATGAGATAATAAAGGCATTTCCCGAGCTGACCAATACGTGCTTCATTTTCTACTAAAATTCTTCATAGAATCTGCTTGAAACGCGGTTGTGACTGAGATAGAGTATGAGAGTGAGGAGATCATGTGAAGACGCGACGCGTCAACGTGTCTCTACTCAACACCATCCCTACCAAGATGGCCATTTCGAACAAACGTGACTCAAGAAACCGACCATTAGGCAACAGGGGAAAGTGACTCTGATCTCACTGTTGAAATGTCACCGTCATTCGCCCATCTCGACTGGGCTACCTGCGGCCCCATGCCACCTCGCTCTTCTTTGGCATGCACAAGTTGCAGAATGTCACTGCATCCACAGGGCTGAACATCTCGAGGGGCACTAACGGAAAGCTAACATGCTCGTATCCGTTATGGAGGAAACATACGATTACCATGTTGCCCCGGCATAACGGCTCACATAGTAGGAATAGGGATAGTTTGTGGATGAGATGATCACTAGCCCAAAGAAGCTCAGCATCTATACTAAGTTAACAAGATATTAATATTACAAGCTTTCCTGTAACCATAGATATAACGTCTCCCCTAAGAAGTGCATGTGGACGTAAGAAAGCGGCCCGAGTCTAAAGTTTCAGTGACAGCCACACAGTCTTGACTCCTAATGTGGATCGGCCCGAAATGATCTTCTCCGAGATTCCCGTCATGCAGCCCAAGCTGGCTAGTAAAATCCCAGACTAAGAAGGTGCTGTCAGCATCTGGGGGCTGTGGTGAGAGCTATATGCGGTGTATGCCAGCTGGTGGTCCAGAACCTATGTTGTGTTATTCTCGTGGGACTATGCGTCACCAATGAAGGAGTTGGATCCCACAGAGAGGCTGCTGAGTGGCTGGTTTCATACCCTCAGACATTCATTCCTGGTATGCTCATTCAGTAGCCACTGGTTAGGAATATCACCTGCGATAGACGAAAGAGGACTCATTTTTCATAGCTGAAAACAAAGGGCCTTGACACGGCAGTTGGAATGAGACTAAATGCTGACAATGCACGTGTAATGTTGTGATGAAACGGCCGTATACAACGTCCAATAAAATGACTCAATAGCTGAGAGCCATAGCGGGTTCTTGTCATGTTCCGCTCTCCGTCAGCCGACGACCCCTGGGGAAATGCATTTGGCTGACGGCTTACACAACCAATCAAAGTCGCCATCCTTGGTCCCTGTCCTCTGGTTGGACTTTGAAAGACAAGATACCTTCGAGTTCGTATGGAAGTCGGCGGGATATAAAAGGCCGCGAGTCCTATCTCTCAGAATTGCATCCCAAACACTCTTGCACTTTACTCTTCAATCATTACTTCTTTCACCCTCACTTTCCACGTCTCAACATCTAAGATGCAGATCGTCAACCTTTCCGCCCTGAGCCTCTTCGTCGCTTCGGCCTTTGCTGCCGACTGCTTCGGAAACACCCAGAGCGGCATCTCCAAGTGGGCTGATGCCTACTGGGATGCCCGCGCCAAGATGTGTGGCAACACGGATTGCGAGTACCAGAAGGACTGCACCACTCGATCCTCCAAGACCATCAAGGGTCTTGCTCCCGTCACTGTCAACGTTGCCCTCAGCCGCAAGCACACTGGCAGTCAGAAGGGATTCAAGGACTGCTGGGTACGTATCCTTCTTTCAATCTCGTGAACAACGCTAACATATCGTTTTTAGGGTGCCACTGAGTATGTCTTGGAGCCATTCATTTGTGAACCGTTACTAATAGTTACAGGAACATTATCAACCAGTGTGTCTATTCCGAGCAGAAGATGTCTGGCACTTGGGAGTACAACGGCCAGCTGTATCAGATCAACGCTTGGTACTCTTAGAGGGGATGTGTAGTTGATGTTTTGGACAAGTCATGCGGAAATCCTTGAGGTTTCACTTCAAGATGACCCTATGGCATTTTCTTCTTCATGTTTTTACTACTTTTGTACTCACAGATGCGCTGTTCTCGGTCGTTGGGATTGCCCTCATCGCGCCACTCGCGGCGGAAAACAGCTCAATTAAAATACTTGACATCGTTTCGATTTCACAAGTGGTCCATTAGTGTCATGTTTTCTTGAAAATATTATTCACCATTAACTTGTTAAAACCTCTTTAAAGAAGCCTCAAGCCTGACATCTCAATAACTATAGCATCCTGCACGGCTCCCACCATACTTGCTGCTTTAATAAACCGATCTCGGCTGAGCTATATACTTGCCAGAATTATAGATAGGCCATAATATAGATCTCGAAGCAAAATAGTTTACTACTGAACTTTAGGGTTTTAATATACTTGGTCAAGATCTCAATATGTTTCTCATCGAGAAACTCAGACTATCTTAATCTCCGCCTCCAATTTCGCCTAATCATTAGGAAAAAGTGTAGCCGTAACCCAATAAGTACCTTGTAAGTCCTTACCCAAAATGTTAAACACATTCCTAGCCCAAGGACTTTCCGTCATGGTCTGCATATGCATACACGCGACCTTCCCAGGTAAGACAGCTTTGTCTTTACTGCCACTCTTGATGACTGCCGGTTCGAAGTCGGTGTTCTCGAAGAACTTGGCCTTTGCCCAGTTTGTGGAGACGACCAAGAGCGAGCCCGGATCACCATAGACAGGCGTTTCCCCAGGCCTGCCCCCAGCTCTCAACCGCCGTATCATGGCCCGGAGCTGTAGATTGGTACCCTGGCGCACGAGGTCTTGGCGGATCGTATGCGCGAGCTTCCCCAACGAAGCTTGCGCCAGGTCAACTGCAGACATCAAGGTGACGGAACTAAGGGCCAGATTCTGGACATACGCAGCACCAGGCACCCATTGGGCCCGGAGACGGTCTCGAACATCGACGGCACTCAGGATGGTGGCTGGCCGATGGCCTCCCCGAGCACGGACGATAAAGAGAGCCATCCAAGCAGTGAGGATGTCACCGTCGCTCAAGAAAGGCAAGTCACTGCCGTACCCTGCTGTCTTCAGGTCGGCCGAGGCACGCTGCCGCAACTTTTCTATGAATGTGCATGGCAAGCACAGCATGCACGACTCGACCTTTGGGTTCCAGAAGACGTCCCACATAAACCGGAGGCCGAAGCCGAGCAACTTGAAGCCCTTTAGCTCTTTCTGTTCTAAGAGCAGAGGCTCTTGGGTGTCATCGTTGTCAGTATCAACCCCATCTAAGACGTCCCTACTAGCGCCTGCGAGACACGGGACTTCTGACTCAAGGCCCGCGAGGACCTTGCACCAAGCGACTACGAGCTCCTTCAGGCCCAAGGCGCCGGTCATTGTATGCGGCCAGAGGATGGCAACAAGGGTGGCATCTGTGAATGAGGTAATGTGCAGAGACATTTGCGGCTCGTCACTGAATAGTAGATCTTGTAGGGTTGAGGGGGCATCCTTCCGAGCGCTAAAAGGATGGAAGTTGAAAGGTCCCGGTTGTATAGAGGCTGTTCTTGTAGACTTTGGTAGTCGACGTGCGAGGGGATGCTCGTTGATACTGACGTCGAAGACTTCTCGGGTATATCTCACGGCCGGACGTTCCGGGGTGAACTCATTTGGCACGTGGATTTCGAGCATACCATCGGGCTGCGACAATTAGCCAATGCGTCACAGTATTACACGAGACTTGCCCTCAATCGAAGACGACCGCCGAGTTTCCTCCAGTCACCCATCTCCAACAGGCGGGCGAGGGAACGGTGAGGGTGGCCGGCGTCCAACACATCGTCGATGCGGGCGGTCCAGCTCAAGGTCAGTTCTCGGAACGTCTTGGTGTCGTCGTTGAAGTGAAGCGGATAGATCTCATCGGTTTCTACTTTTGTCGGCTGTGTCCGTGCCGGTAAATATCCTAGATAATAGCGAAGGGTATCCATATCGTGGTGGTTAGAGCGGCCTGGGACTCTAATCTCAGCGGAGTAGACCAACAAGAAGGCGGCTCTGTTTGGCTTTATAGTTGCAACATAACATGGCTGCAGTTATTCGGCATCGTTCTAAACCATTTCAGGCGCTATATGCGACGGGGAGGTACGAATGGGTGAATTGGTGCCAAGGCCCACCACTGCCCCTGCATAAAGAGGCATTCATCGCGTCGGCAGTTGGACTACCGCTGCTGGTCACATGCCATTGGGCGATTCCACATGGTTACTAAGACGAGGTTAAAGCCTAATGACCGATTCCAGCCTCTTATCTAGCTCGGGGTCGGGAAACATAAATGTCCGGGGGCGTAGTCCCCCCTGCACAGCTAAAAACGATATCTGCTTAATAGAGTCAAGATCAGTGCAACATCCGCGCAACTGGTCATCGAGTGTAACTGGATGATAAATGGATCCCGTCGCAGTATGGAGCAAACTTTGTTCACGACCTAGTTAGGCCAGAATGTTACTCCAGAAGGCACCCTGGTGGTCGGGGGGCTTGGTCAGTCTATGCACCGATGATCTGAAAGAAACGGCATCAATTGCACGCATACCCATTGCCTAGCTGCATGTTTGGGTCCCGTAATGAACCATTTTGTCGTATTGGTGCATCAGACGAGTCCTATAGCGATGGAAGTTGGCATTCAAAAGACTAGTAACTCGGCATTGCTCAGCTAGAGGTACCAGCATGTTATGCTTCATTTGGAGATGCTCGATGACTTAAGCAGAACCGGGAGAAATGGCAAACCGGCATGTCTCGTAGCAGCAGCGAGGTTGAGGGACACATGAGGCCGGAGCTCTTGGATTACAACAATCACGATTGTTTTTGGGGTGACAGGTGTTATGGCTGCAGTAGGAAGAACATAACATGATAATAATCTTGCCAGGTGGCTAACCTGAAGAAGAGTAGAGAGTATAGGGGCCTTACGCATCCCCCTGTGAGCTATCAACCCAGCATCACCACTGCAATTAGGTGCTAACTATCGACCCAAGCCGCAGTGCACTTCCCTGCATGATTTTGACTGATTAGTCCCATCCCAAGCTGTTGACCCACGAGGCCATCTTGTGAAAGACCTGATCGGCGTTGAGATGGCCGTTGATATTGTGGCCTGAACCGGGTACAAGCCAGCTCAAGCTCTTTCTCGGGTCCATAGACGAGTATGTTGTCTGTAAAATTTGGCTAGCCTTGTCTTGCGGGCAATCTCGCCCACAGAGGATGAAGTCGTGCTCCCCAACAACCACCATCACAGGGGACGTGTAGGCAGCCAACACTACGGGATTACCCCAAAGAGTACTGTTGGCGGGGTTGAGCAGCTTCGAGAGTGAAAACTTCTAAATAGTTTCGAAAGTCGAGTCGAAAACTACACAGTTGGCTTAGCTTAGTTTTGTAGCGATGAGAAGAGAAACGAAGAGCCGCTAGGTCGGTCTTCATTTACTTACCGCTAGGATCAAAATTGGGATACTTCAAAAAAGGTGTTTGAAGACCCTCCTTTCTTCCCGGACTAAGTATCCGTCAGGCAAGTGTGCGAGTCGGGGCAGCGTGTTGGCTTTAAGCAAGCCCAACGAGAAGATGGTGTGCTTCAGCCAAGCCAGAGGGCCGTCGTAATCTGTGTTGATGAGAGCATCGAAGTCGTTGAGATACTTGGATAGAGTTCCGTCTCCGAGAGTACTGCCGTAAGAATATCCGACAGCGATGACTTTGGAAAATGAGTGGCCTAGAGCACCACTGCGCACAAGTTGTGCCAGGCCATGGTAGATTTCGATTTGCGCTTGCCCCTGAGTCTCCAGCAAAGGATTTGGGTGATCCGGCAAGCCGATGCCCAACCTGTCGTAACTCAGTGTTGCTAGTCCTGGCGCTGCGGCCACGTTAACGCAGCTATAGCCCAGAGCAAAGTCCCAGTACGTGTGATCCAAAGTTGACCCATGCGTTAGAATTTGGATTACGTTTGTGGTCACCTTTTTCTCCTTTGCAGGAACGCAGTACTTGATGAAAATATTGAAAGTTTTCTTCAGCTGCTTCGTCTCCTTGATCAAGGAGACCAAACCATTAGCATCCGTCGTCATAGCTGTCATGACGAAATCTGTAGTTTCAAGTTGGTTTGTTGGAAGCTCGATTTCCCATTGATAACTTTCGAAATCGATCGAGATCAGGACAGTGCCAGCGAGGCATCGTGCGTGACCATCGGCAGAACGCGCCCACGTCAAGTTTTGATCAGTCGATGTGGTGAAGCAGCTACCGCAACTGGAGAAAAGACTCAGAAGTGCTACGACAAGAACGATCATTGTATCTGAGGAGCAGATTTAATAGACAAAGAAATAAGCAAAGCAGTGGATGGACATTGAGTTGTGTGAGCAGCTATGCCAAGCTGCTGACTTTTGATCTCGACTTTATAGGTATGAGTGACAACGGGCGTGACGATCAGGATCTGCAAACGAGACTGGACCTAGCACGGAAGTAGTCAGTCGGAGAACTATTCGGCATTTGGGCTAAGGAATACACCTCCAGCTGTATTGTGAGTAATTACGAGTTCGTGAAGATCTGAGGCCCCCAGATCTCTGCTTTGGAGCTGGGGCTCAGTCTCAATGGCACACTCTGAAGGCAAACGCATACTTACAGTAGACCTTCACTTAACAGGATCAATTACAGTAACTACCTATACTAAATTAGGTTAGTGATGCGAGCAGCCTGAAGCGGGATGTCCTCCGGCTATCCCGAAAAGTATCTGGCGCTCAACTAGGTTACTGATGCTTTTCGGTAGAAACCAAGTAAGCCCACCGTTTCCCGTAACAAAGTGAAGTCGGTATTGGACTCTCCACCCCGCGCGGTTATTCGTCATTCCAAGGAACTGCTTGGTTCCATCGAGCAGGTTTAGATACTGTCGTCTGTCTTCCATGCTACCTTCCTACTCCGGCCACCAGAGGCAACTTGACCCGAGCCACTATGACATTGAAGAATAGTGGTTGGCGTAGCAAGGGAAGTCAAGCAACCTGACTTTCTTGAGTTGTTCAAGGAAGGATCTAGGTCTTTTAGGAGTACCTATCTCGTGTCGTTTGAGGAAATGAAATCTAAAAGCTGACTTGAAATACGTGACCGGGATATGGAAGATCCCAACTCAGCCTGAAAACCCTCGTCTGAGGCTTGCAGCAGGATCTTGAAATCATCACAGAAACAACATGTCACGGCTTGTGTTGTTTGATACCTCCACCGGCTAGAACACGTCACACGGTATTCGGACAAGGTTCGAGGCCGAGGTAGCCGTTCCTAATTCCGGACAATGTGAATGCCGAGAGGCGCGTTGTATGAGCCAGGGGTGCCTAGAGTACGTACATCCCACATAGTACATTCTTGACATCCCACATGGTATCCCAAAGAAACTGCCACACCCATTGGCAAAGTTGCATCTTAACAGGGATTGATTTCCAGCATGACTAACTATTAATAATGTGTGCAAGAATTCAGAATTATTCATTCACTTCCGAGGGTACGTATGGGACAGACAGGCGGCTTGAAAAAACCACCGCCGGTGCCGCCACCAAAATATGGGGAGAGCGGCGGTGATTTCTTCGACCCGCCTGACAGACAGACTAACAACGGAGATACGGTAACTTAGCACTTTATTTGAGTCTAAAGGAAACTAAGTATATAAATCAAATCACTCACGCACGTGTGAATCAAGTCCAGCATCCTCCTCCAATATTGTTTACGTCGTGGAGATTCTAAGTGACATGTCTGTCGTCGCCGTCATTGGAGCCACTGGCAAGCAGGGAGGGTCTGTAATCAGACAGCTACTCAGAAGCACGAAATGGAAGGTCAGAGGCGTTACTCGCAACTTGGACGGAGCGAAGGCGCAAAGCCTATCCCGTGAGGTGAGTGGTTCATCCCTCTGAGTATTAAGACGGAGTCCTTAACACTTAACCCAGGGTGTTGAAATGGTGTATGGCGATGTGAACGACGAATCGAGCTTGCTCCGAGCCTTTGAAGGCGCAACGGCTGTTTTCGCTGTGACAACCTTTTGGGAATCTATTCCCATCCTCGGTATCGAGGGAGCCGGAGAGGCAGAGGTCCAACAGTATATCAATCTTGCAAAAGCAGCGGCCGCCACTTCGACACTGCATCACTACATCCTCAGTACCTTACCGCCTGCAAGTCAACTTTCTGCCGGAAAATACCCTGTTCCACATTTCGACTTCAAGCAGAAAGGGGTCGATTGGATGATGGCAAACACACCCGACCTGTGGGCTAAGACGACTGAATTTTGGGCAGGGGCCTATACCTCAAATCTGGCGGAATTTCCAATGCTAAGATTTGTTCCAATCGTACGTCCGAACAACCTGTTCAACAAATGTATAGTATCCGCTAACCAAAGTCAACCCTAAAGCCTGGGTCTGGGAACTATGCCTTTGTGGCTCCATCCTCACCGTCGGCACTCTTTGCTCTTGCTGGCGACATGGAAACCAACTGTGGTATTGTTGTCGAGGGCATCTTGAACGCAGGTTCCAAGGCTTTTGGCAAGATTGCCATCTGCATCACGGACTACATTCAATTCAAGGATGTTGTCACCGAGTTTACGAAGGTCACAGGCAAGTCGGCAGTCTACCTGGAAATTTCCGATGACGATATTGCAAAAATTTGGGGGCCGTTCGGCTCGGAACTGGCTTCTCAGCTTCGATGGGGTGAGCATTATTCAGAATGGGCCAGCTTTAGCCCCGGACGTGTCATCAGTTTGGAGGAGCTCAATGTGAGTGACAAATTGGTGCACTTTAGGCAAGCCATGGAGAATTTGAAGGATAGATTAGTCCAAGTTTGAAAATGAGGGTTCGGTAACTAGCCAAATATACTACTGTTGGACTTGTTGTGAAAATGAGTCTTCAAATAGGATGTGTGACCCTCCAGCCAAGTCTAGCTTCTGGTCTTACGCGTCACGTTCGTTATTAGAGAAAAGGGAGCATTTGAGATATCAGAGACCGGCGTGTGCTGAACTGCCTGGCCAGAGCAGTTTTTTAGGCTGAGTTAACTTTCCTGGCGAGGTTATCTGTCGCAGTTCTTCCTTCATTACTTGCCCCGAGAACGGCAAGGTACCTGAAAAGCCTTCTTCCTTGACTGATACTAGATTTGGAAACCCCATCGTCCTAGTTGCTCTGACTCAAAAACACTCACCCGTCGGATATTGGTTGTAGAAAGCTTGTGCCACTTCCAGCGATGGACCGTACTGGCTTGTGCAGAAACTCAATATTGGCCGCAACGGCTGACATAGCAAACAGGATGAGGATCTGTCGAATCAGCATAGTATTTATGCGCGTATTTATCTTTTCAGTCTCGTCCACTCAGCCAAATGAGTGCCCGGGATATCATACGCCAGAAAATCACGACCTGCACGGTCATCAAATGGGTTGCTGCTTCAATGGGAATTGCTACTTTCGTCCACGGGCGACTGGGCCTCGGTGTTTCTGGGAAGACCGAGTGCTTAATGGACAAACTCGAAGTCTTTAGAAGCCCGAATGCTAAAATGATGGTAGCTCGGGACTGAGAAATCGAAATCCGAACCTTCCAAAGTCAATAACTGACAAACCTCCACGGCGTAGTGATTCAGCAAGTTCTATATAAATTTAGGTACTTAATCAAGCTATCTACGGAGAAGAAAATTATTGCCTTGACGTAGTTGAAACGTCTAGAAATATCCAACTGGCAAAGCAGAGGACACGATTCTTCTTCTTAAAAAAAAAATCCCCCTTAATTGATTGAATGTGGCCTCAAACTAGCGGCAGAGGATTAACAGCATCCTCACCCTTGGACATATAAACACTCCAATGCTCCATGATGCAAGTCCCCTCGAGTCTCCAAATATCGGTCCAAGCAAGCGATGGGCTCCCAGGTAGGTCGACCTTTTGGAGAATATACGCATAATCTCCTTGAATTGCCTTATTGGCGATGGTGATGTTGATGTTTGCTGGCAGCGACTCCAAGAAGCTGATGGAATTTTCGCGACCAGATAGTACATTCGGGTCGTGATTGATGTAGTCCTCGCTGTAAAACTTGTTGGCGCCCTCGCGGTAGTTCCCGTCGATGATGATGGATTGGACTGCTTGTTCAAAAATGACTTTTTGCTGGGCCTTGGTGGCTGGACGAGGAGGGCAATTCGATTTCGTGTCGGCGGCCACGACCGCGGCCACCAAAGATGCAATGACATAGATCGATTTCATGGCTCTGGGAAAGAACAAATAACACTTTGGATAGATGTTGTGTCACTGAGATTACTGTGGTAATGTGTCTACACGGTTTTCTGATTCTAGGACTGAGAAGGGGCTGATATATATACCTGTCGAATCCTTGTTAGGGGAGACCACCAGGATGAAGATTTCAAACCTATCCCGCTTCTTCCGTGGTTGTATTGAAGTTTTATTAAGCTTTCTAATTGTTAGTTGGTTAAGGATTAACCTTTGGAAGTTTCATTACGCGGTCAATCCCACATTTACCCAGTACTCATCCCACATTCCTCTTACGTCACGGACGGACCTACGATGTACGTCTTCTATCACAGGCTCTCGTAGATGCCACTACGGAGGGACATCCCACTTGGTTAAAGGCGTCGCGGTGATATGCTTCCTGTAGATTGTATGATAACAGGGGGTGCCAAGCTCGATAGTCACGGCGCAATCGTCGTGCCACGATGCTATGACATCCGGCCACGGATTTTCCGCCGAGGTAAGGCTTCGACAAGCCGATACAAATGGCTCATGCTGTTCAGAAGATAGCTCTCGATATTGTTTGTTGCTAACCTCTGTACAGAGGCACTCCCGGGTATTCTCATGATCCTCTTCCGCCTCGGCAAACACTAACAGCCTCCACAGCATGCGGACGCAGATGTTCACTATTCATGCGTCTCGGTCAGAAGGTTCATTCTCGTGGATCGAAACTCTACTCTCATTAATGCTCACTGATAGAACGGGCCAATTCCTTCTCGCCACTACGTTCTCGAGTGGCTACATCCTTATGATTCGATGCTTCATATCCTAGACCAACTCCAACACAAGGTAGATATCTGTCGCACTAGTATGCGGGCCGGAGAGTTAGCGACGAATGCAATGAACTATGCATATAAACGGTGTCGAATACAGCGGTCTCTCAGGATATGGGTCCACGCAGGTCAGATTCCTCGATGTTGCAAAGTCCAACCGGGGTATGCGTTCCCAAAAATGGCCTGCTTAAGCACCTCAGCCTGAACTCCAGGTCCCTCAGCCCAATTTCAGCACCAGTCCAGCCTAGAGCGGCAGGCAGGGAGCTCAGCTCGAGAAACGGAAATGGATTTTGGTGTGCTCAAGTTTCGACTCTGGCTTCCATGGTGTTTATTCCGCGACTCGCTTACTGAGCGGTGACTGAATCCTAATACAGTAATTGATCGACAAGCGTGGAGACCTGGATTACAAAGGGTCTTTTAGCTCAGGCAGAAGAAACAAAGACAATCCTGACTGTGAGCCTAAAATGTGGCATCTGACGTGATTGATTCCCAGTACGGAGTAAATGATGAGACTTACAAGCGAAGTCTGATGCCAGTTCAGTTGGTTGTAACATCCTGCAGAAATCAATAGTTTCCGCTCAGGCCAAGCGAGTGGTTTGAGGCTGGAGAATGTGCAGATGCCACATCCTGATCTACTGCATGACCTGATCCTTCAAAAAGCCATCTGGAGGCTTGTGCCACGAATGCCAAGGCACAGAGGCGTGTGCAGACGAAACATGGAAGCGAGACAATGTGAGCTGAAAGACAGGCGAGTCTTGGGCACCGGCGCCTCTTGGCACAGGCAAGGACCATCCCGGAGCCTAGTTCCTGGCGGAGAAAGTCTTTGGTGGCTTTCAGCCCTCAGTCTTGGCAACTTCAGGGCCAACGGACCAACAGATGACATCGGAATTACGGCTGTAAGAGCAGTTTTTAGTGTTAAAATTCTGCACGACTACGGAGTTAGGCGGCGTTAGGTTTCTCTATGATGCAAGTACACTAAAAACTCTGCTTTTTGGCCTTGTTCATGCCCGGTACGCCATCCGGGGGGAAGGGAAGTCAAGTCACTGATGAATCAATCACATTCACAGAACCAAAACCAACATGCATAATTATATCAAGTACGTAAATTGACGACTTTTCTAGGACTAGGTGCCTATGAATTGAATATAACGAGAGAGTATTAAACTTGGAATAAAAAATTGTCCTTGTTCCCAAATCCCTGTTCGTCCATACATGCATCACATCACCAGCCATTGTGGCTTTTCTCTTAGACAGTAAGAGGCGAGCTGAGAGTAAGCGTGACGGGTGAGCCGCTCAGAGTCACCCACTCAATGGTAGGCTCAGAGCCCAGAGTGTCAGACTTGGACGAGCCGCCAGAGGCAGAGGCGCCACCGGGCACAGTGACGGGGACGGGGACAGAGCAAGAGTTGCCGTCGGCGGTGACGGTGACGCTCTCAATAGTCTTGCCGTCGTCAGAGAAGCCGTATGACAGCTGGGGCTTGCAGTCATCCAGTGACTTCCGGTCAAGGAAGTACTGAGCAATGTCGTCGTGCTTCAGAGACACAATGGGCCAGTCGGTGAGACGGTACAGCTCCTGGGTAATGGTCTCGACCCAAGACATGATGAGAGACATCTTGCCCGTCTGGTCACCAATGGTGATGGTCTCCATGTCAGACTGGCGCATGTTGGCCTGATGGAACATGTAGGGATCAGCCTGCAGACCAAGCAAGTAGCGAGTGTTCTCGGTCCTGGCGTTATCCAACAGGTTGGTAAAGTTACCAGAGCCGCCAGAGGTGTCAATCCACTCCTTAGTCGTGCACTCGGCAGTGTCACAGTTGTAGTAGATGGTAGTAGCAAAGCGAGGGACAATGACCAGGCCATCATAGCCGTTACCATCCACGGAGCTGATGAGAGGCCAGAACTTGCTGTCCGCGTTCTTCAGAGGGGTGCGAGTGTTGTCACCGACCACGTAGAGAATCTCGTTATCCAGCCACGCCTGGATGACATCGGCATTGTGCAAGCCAGTGATGGCGGGGGGGACAAGGCCATTGGTAGAGTACCGCTGGGCCTGGTCAATACCCATCTGGCTCATCCAAGCGCGGTTGAAGTCAATCTCGCGTGCAGCATCCTTGTAGGTGGCGTTGTTGAGCTCCAGATGAGTAAAGGTGTGCGAGAGATGGGCAAAAGCGTTGAGGTTCTCCGACTTGAGGAACCACGAGGCAAATTCGTCAAGCTGGGCGCAAGTCTGGGACCAGGGATACTCTCCATAGACAAACTCGTCAGACCACTTATCCTCGCCAGTGCCTGGGGGCTTGGTCCACTCCAGGGGAGTGTCAGGGGGATAGTCATAGTCGACGGCATAGTCAGGAACGCAGAGGTCATCACCCGTGGGTTGCTCAACAGCAGCAATGATATCACCGTTGCCATTGTGAGCCATCTCGAGCCAATAGTCGGATCCAGCAGGGAGACGGGCGTTGAGGCTGGTCTGCCAGGTGACATGGCCCTCGAGATCATCAGTGCGGATCTTGAACTCCTCACCTTCGGGATAGTACAGGCCAGTAGCGAGTTGAACATCGTCGACTTGGGTGCTCAAGTGAACCTTGCGCTTGCCCAGGAAGACACCGCGGGTGATCCAATGGATATGAGCGTGCTGGAGGAAGTTGGTAGTCTGAGACCAGTCGGCAGCCCAGCCGATGAACCAGACAAACTGCTCGCGACCCTCAAAGGTGTTGATGACACCGGCGACAGTGTCCTCAGCATAATCACCACCAGGGCCAAACTTGGCGATCTCCTTGGTGTTGGAGTCGGTGATGGTGGCAGGGTAATGCCAGATGCCCTTGGTAGAGAGGCCAGCGTCGCTGAAGAAACGTCAGTTGAGTTTATGGCCCTGAATCAAGTGGACAAGAACTTACGTCTTCAGATTGGCCGTGGGGAAATCGCTAGTATCAGTAAGGCTGATGAGCTGGTCGACACCCTCAGCGCAGCATCCAGCACCAGAAGCAGTAGTGCCTGCGGATATGTTAGTGAAAAACTTGAAAGTGAAAAACTCTTCGAATCTTACCAAAGTTGGGACCAGGGTACTCATTGATGCGGACCAGGCGAACCTTGAAGTTGATCTGGTACTCGTAGATCTTCTCCCACTGCTCGGTGGAGATGGCACTCCTCCAGCCATCAGAGTACTCGTAGGAGACAGAGTCTACGACCACAATACCACCATAGTTACCCTTGCTCGAGGACGAGTTGAGAGTGGGCAGCTCAAATCCGGTCTGAGGGACAAGGACCTTCTCGAAGGGGATGCCATAGCCATCGAAACCCCAAGCAGCGGACGAAGCACCGTACTCATCCTTGGCAAAGATGAGGATGGTGCTGTCGACGGTGCCGACGGGAAGCTGGCTGCTAGAGGTGGAGGAAGAGGTGGAATCAGAAGTGGCAGAGGCGGACGAAGTCGTCAACTCTGCAGAAGTGGTGTCTGCGGAAGATGTAACACTGACACTGCGGGCAGAGAGCGACTTAGAGGTGGTCTCTGACGACGCGCCAGTGGTTGACTCGGAAGAGGTGCCAGAGGTACTTTGGGAGGCATCCGACGAAGTCTTGGAGACATCCGTGGACTGGGAGGAGGCATCGGCGGTGGTGGATGAGGCATCGTCAGACTTGGAAGTCAAGGAGGCATCAGAGGTAGCCGTGGTGGCAGTGGAAGCCGTGTCTTGGGAGCCAGTAGATCCAGTAGAGGACTCAGTAGAGCCCTTAGTGGATGTTACCGTTGAGGCAGACTCAGTTGCAGCACTAGAGTCAGACCCACTGGTGGCAGAGGTGGCAGTCTCAGTCTTGGAGTTGGAGTCATCATCTGCAGTGGAAGCAGACTCTGTAGATGACCGGGAGAAAGAGACTGAAACATCCGAGACAGAGCCTGACACTGACGAAGACGCAGCATCAGACTTGTCAGAGGAAGAGGCAGCCTCAGAGGTGGTAGTGCCAACAGTCTCTGTGACGGTGGTGGTAGAAATGCTCACGGTGACAGAGTCACCTGGAATACAGGGCGAGGCATGAGTGCCAGCCAGCGCAATAGCGCCGAGAAGGCTATAGGACAAGCGCATTATGCCAGACAAGAACAAAAATCAAACAAAAACGAGAGTAGAGAATTGATTAGAGAGTGACGAGGGTGATGCCAAGGGGCAAGAAAGGAACGAGAGAAGAAGGATGAACAGGGACGGGCATGAGAACAAGAGAGCAGAGGGGAGCATCTCAAGTCTTAACGCGGATCTTAAAAGTACAAAGTAGACTGACAAAACACCACCAACCATGACCAACGCATTCGCAAGATTGGACCTCCTTCCATGGATGGCGACTTTCAGCGCCATGGTCTGGCTATCGACGCACGCGCACGCTTGACCACTGCAGCCTCGCGAGCGAGAGATTTGAACAAGGTCCTGAATCCAGCCCGTGTCTAAACTATTGATTCCTCTCTGACGATAGACGACGCGGCCTGGGCTGAGGTGGAGAAGGGAAGGGGTGGTTTGTCCGCGGCTCAGGGGGAACCGCATAAGCACTCAATGTATGATAGTAGGTAAGATCGAGGCGAATTACCTATTTGAGAGAACAAGGCAGGCTTCGCCAAGAAATAGGCGCTCTTGCAAATTTTTTTCCTTTTGGGTTTCAGGTGCGTGCGCTGCGTGTGGACTGCAGGTAGGCGACCGTTGCTGGCATCCATTCCGCCTACCCAGCCACACACGCCCACAGTCAGCAAAGCTTGAGTGGTTGTACGTACGCTGTGGAACGTTGTCGACGGCGTAGCGTAGGATGTGACAACTGCCGTGCCTTGGCTAGCCTCGACAATCGATCTAGGGAGGAGTCCAGGGTCAGTCAGGGGGGTTGCTTTACTCTAGACAAGGGGGGGGGGGGGGGGGGGGGTGGAGATGTGCCTTTAGCCTTGGCGTCTCGGATGGAGCACGGAAATGACTCTCTGCGGGCCGGAAATACGTTGGCTCGAAAAGTAACCAATCAGAAACATGTTTTGATTCAGGTTATTCTTGGACCCTTTTCTCCGTCCGTGGGAGATGGGCCAGCGGTTGCCTCTAGCAAAGGCCTCTCTCATTCAGCCTTGTTCTAACCAGGCCAGAGCGGAAAAGTCGGCCAAATCACGACGTACTGCTCGACGTTCTTGGTCGTATTTTTCAAGCATTTGCTCACTTGTTATCTGTTCATTTTTATCATCGCCTTCTACGACACTCGTTTTGTTTCCTAATAGTGTAATAATTTGTCCCTTTCTCGTCATTCATTCACCATTTTTTCCTGTTCCTGTCACAATTTTAGCACTTCCGAGTGCCCCACGATGAAGGCTTCCGCTGCCTCCACGGCCCAAGAGGCGGGCGACAAGGTCAACACCAAAAAGTCTTGGCCTTTGTGGAAGAAGCTTGCTATCGTCGGCATCATCCTCATCATCGTTATCCCTCTCGCCGTCGGCTTAGGCGTCGGTCTGTCCAAGAACAAGGGCGGAGATGATGATGACAGCTCTGGTGGCGACGACCAAGACGACTCTGGCTCTGACAATGACACTCCTGGTGACGACACCAACCGTACTTCTATCTGGCAGCCAGAGGTAGGCGCCGCCTGGCAGATCATCCTCCTCAAGCCCATAGAAATCAGCGACGACGGCAAGGTCACCCCCGACGTCGACATCTACGATATTGACCTCTACGACAACGACGAGTCTACCTTTTCCGCCCTCCACAAGGCCGGCAAGAAAGTCATCTGCTACTTCAGCGCCGGTTCTTGGGAGAACTGGCGCGACGACAAGGACGACTTCAAAGAGGCCGATCTTGGTGACGAGCTTGATGGGTGGCCTGATGAGCGTTGGCTCAACGTGTCCAGCCCGGCCGCCCGTACCATCATCAAGAAGCGCATCGAGTATGCAGCGGAGAAGGGATGCGACGCTATTGACCCGGATAATGTCGATGGATTCGTGAGTCGCTGTATAGGGCAAGCAATGCGAACAAGAGTGCTGACCGCGTATAGCAAAACGAGAACGGCCTTGAGCTGACCTCGGACGATGCAATCTCCTTTGTCAAGTTCCTAGCAGACACAGCAGCTTCGTTCAACATGTCGACAGGCCTCAAGAACGCTGGAGACATCATTCCCGACGTCATCTCGGACGTGCATTTCTCCGTTAACGAGCAATGCGTCGAGTACGCCGAATGCGAGACGTTCGCCGAGTTTATCGAGAACGACAAGCCCGTGTTCCATATCGAGTACCCCGATGGGACGCCGAACAAGGTTTCGAGCAAGGATTCAAGCGAAATATGCTCCAAGAAGGGTAAAGCGGCGGGGACAGAGGACTTCAGCACGGTGATCAAGACCATGGATCTGAACGGCTGGGTCCAGTATTGTGACGGTAAGAAGTACACTACTGACGTGGACGCTTGAGATTGATGAGATGCAACACTTAACATGCGACGCCTAAGATCGTGCGTGCACGCACCCTGCGGTGAAAGCGGTTCGATGGGATGGGATGGGGTGGACGGACACGGACGGACTAGATTTGTTTCATTCATTCGTATGTACGATGGATCTCTATGGAGACAGCGCATTGTTTTTCCTAAAATAATTACAATTCACCGATCTTGAGCCATGCCATTCTCTCTCTCTCTCTCCACTCCACTTGGTTCTGCGGCTTCCCCATCACAATCTGGCTATATTCCCCGAATACCTGGTCACGGTAGATTCTAGCACATTTCCCAGCCCTGTTAAGTCTTCTAGGGTCCCCTCTAGTCCTCCTGGGGGAACCTACAAGCCATCCAGTCACACTTGAGCGGTCTCGCCGGAAGCTCCGGACCCGACCTGGGGCTCGCACACGCGGCCCACCTCGTCGACGATGAGACTCCAGCTGTCGGGCCATCTGTTGTAACCTCCACCTAGCTGGTCCGTCAGGTACAGGCCGCCTAATCCCAATTCGCCGATTTGGCGTGCCAAGGACGCCGCATCGCCCAGGCATGAGTGGACCATGGCTACGGCCTTGGCGCTCAGGTGGGAGGGGATCTGAGCCATGCCTTGAGTCGTAAAGTATTCGTTCCAATGTTGCTCAGACTGTTCAAAGACGACGATATGGTCGGCATGCTCGTAGTAACCCGGATCGACAACTACACCAGGATTGAGCACCACCAACCCGGGTCGACCAGTGTCGTGCTGCCAACGAGACCTTGTAAACTGGGCCAGACCCGCCATCAAGGGAATGCGCTCAACCGAAGAGGGAGCTTCGTCGAAAAAGATGCCATCTACCCTGAACCTTTCGTTCCAGCCGACATAAGTGCCGATGTCTCTTTCGACGTCGGCCACAGGGCGGTCACCGTAGCTGCAATGCACGTAGCCAAGAGGGACGACGTTGCCAAGGCTGCCCAGGCGGCTCAGATTTGCCGCGTAGCTCGAGTCGGGGAAAGGGTCAGGGCCAGGGCCATTGCAGGGGTTGACGATGACAATGAAGGACACATGGGGGTTGGCGCGCGCGGCCTCGAAGATGGAGTCCCAGGCGCCACTGAGCGGATAAATGTAAAGTGGGACGACGATGCAAGGCGTGCTAGGGGGAGGTGCGGGCGCCATTCTGTGGTGTTGAGGGTTGGGTTGTTAGTGAGGTGAGAGAGAGAGAGGGGAGTAAAGAAAGGGGTAGAGAGAGAGATGAAGGAGGTTCGTGGTGGGTTGGGGATCTTTTGTGCCTCTATTTTTGGAGAAGAATCAATGCAAGACCCATTGACCGACCGTCGAAAAGAGGTATTTTATAAGGTTTGAATATCCATGTTAAGCTTACCTCCTGCCACGCACGTACGGAGTAACTTACGTTCGTATGTATGGAGCACCACCTGAGAACAGATCCATTCTCTCGTTTTTCTCTAGTTTTAGTGAGACAGCGGGACGACCGCCGATCAGCCACCCGGGGCGCGATTAATTCTTGGTGTCTTGAGGCGCTTAATTAAGCTTATCTCGAAGGAGTGAACACCTCGCACAGGATGTTGCCCCCTGTCCCCTGACAGAGAACTGGGCGCGCACTAACAGGCCACTGCAGAGCCACTGCAACCAGCCGTGTTTTGGGGGCGTTTGGTGTGCTGATTAGCCGCGTTGACGCCATCCAAAGGTGCTAAATCTCGTTTGCACGTCTCTTTCAGCTGCTCTAGGGGCGCTCTAACAGACGGGCCACTTGGCTAAGTTGACAGACCACCAGCACGGCACAAACGGTCCACTTGGACTGACGGGAGAACAAAGCTAAAGTTAATTCTACGTCATGGATCCAGGGCCGAGTCAGGGTCCGTCGAATACGAATCGAATTTTGCGCCTTTCATGACTAGTTACCTACATACCCTCTTTTTTTTTTTTTGCCTTTCTCTCTCTCCCATGGATGTTAGGTTACATCCTCTGCTGCGAGTGCCCATTATTAGATATTTCTACTACGTATGTATGTATGAGTGTATGAGAATGCATGTACTGAACCCACATTAGCCGACATGACATGGATGACCAGACCAACACACCAGAACCAACCCAACCCTGACAAAGCAAAGCAAAGCAAAACCCAACCCATCCCACTTGATATCCCCCTCCCATCCTAGCCATCCCACTAGAAGATCCGATCTTCCCCTGTCCTGGACTGTCACCGCTGTGCGTGCTTCTGCTGATGCTGTTGTAGCTCTTGTGGCTGCTTCTGCTGTTGCTTCTGCTGCACCTGCGACTGCACCTGCGCCTGCACCTGTGGTTGTGACTGTGACCGCGTCACAAAGTTCCACAAATCGCTGGCGCACTGCTGGATCGACTCCTGCGCCGTCCATTTTAGCTCGCTCGCCGCTCGGTCGTTGGCCGCCACACAAAAGCCCACATCGCCTTCCCTGCGAGGCGCCAGCTTAACGGGGATCGTCCGCAACGATGCAGCCTCGAGGCTCTGCAGTGCTTCGGCCACTGTTGTCCCGGTGCCTGTGCCCAAGTTGAAGGTGCGGAACGGTGCGCTGATCTCGGCTCCGAGCGCTGCAGCGTGCCCTCTGGCCAGGTCAGCCACGTGGATAAAGTCCCTGATGGCGGTTCCATCTCGTGTCTCCCAGTCAGTGCCAAAGATGTCGAGCTCGGCCCTCTCCCCAGTCAGCACCTGCGTGATTACCGGGAAGAGATTGGTCGGGATCCCCTTGGGATCCTCCCCGAGCAGGCCGGATGGGTGACACCCAATGGGGTTAAAGTACCGAAGTGCAACGATTCGCCAAGATGGATCTGCGTGCGCAATATCGGCAAGGATGGCTTCGCAGAAATACTTGGAACGCGCGTACGGACTCTGTAGCCCTGACACCACTGGCTCGGCTACTCTCTGGTTGCCCATATCGTCCAGGTATGTTGTGCTGTGGTGGACAAGGTCCTCTTCTTGCAGAGGGCGTCCCTCTTCGGCCTTGGTGCCGTAAACCGTTGCTGAGGAGGAAAAGACAAACTTGCGGATGTTGTGTTTTCCGAGAAGCTCGACGAAATCGACCAGCCCACAGACGTTGTTGCGATAATATTGAAAGGGCCTCTCAATCGACTCGCTGACAGACTTGAAGGCGGCAAAGTGGATGACACCCGCAACTCTGGACTCTCTCCTGATGCTCTCCCCAGTTGAGTCGTCTGAGACTGGGACGAGTGTCGAGTATGATTCTAGGAGAAACTGCATCGCCTTGCTGCGGTAATCGAGCTTGTGGAAGTGTAGAGCAGGCATCTTGCGGCCTTGCTCTTCGCAGTACTTCTCAGCCAGCATTCTGATGCGGCTAAAAACACCATGGTAGCTGTTGCTGAGGTCGTCGACAATGATCACATTGTATCCGACCTTGAGCAACTCGAGGGTGGTATGTGATCCGATAAAGCCAAGGCCACCGGTGACGAGGATGAAACTGCCATTGGAGGTGGAAAGGGGGACGCTGCTCACCGCCAAGCCCAGATCTGATTCTGAGCCTGGAGTCGTGAGAGGTGAAGAGTTTGACGACGAGAGAGACGAGGTCGACGACGAACGGCTGCTCAGATATCCCGACATTTTGACTGGGAACCGGCTTTGATTTTGCAGTGGTTGCAGAGGTAAATTACAGAGCAAAAGGGATCGACATGACAGTTTATACAGCGACAAGAGACCGTCTTTGAAATTTCAAACCGGGGTGGGCGGGCTCAGAAACTGGCGAGGCTGTAAGCTCACCAGCCGACTGACTGACTACTTGATGAAAAAAACGTCACTTCACGGACGCATGAGCCGAGACGCAGAAACAGGTCTCGGTCCGTTGGGTGTGGGTGGTCCTTCAGGTTCAGGGGGGCGTGTATCCCGTCTCTCTTCCTTGAGGCTACCAGATCGGTCAAGTCGTGTCCACGACTTGGAAGAGCGCATCATGGACCCGGCGGAGAAACAGAATTAAACAACGACCGTGGCATCGACACTACATTCTCCATGCCAAGAGAAACGGGCTACAGTTGAGGCGCCTCGCTTTTGCCGCCCCCTCCCGGCCTCTCCTTTTTCTGGATCGAGTCTAAAGTCCGCTCTAAGTTTGGACCTGAGACTGGAACCTGGTGAGCGGTACGGAATATGGTACTCCGTGCTACTACCTACCCGGCTGGTAAAGACCGGGGTGGCGACGTTGGTGGAGATGGGATGGAGCCCTACGAGGGGAGGCTAGCTGAGAATAGCTGGAGATCCAATGCTTCTAGCCACGTCTACCGCGTCCATGACCACTGGATGATCCGAGTTGAACCTCGTTTCAATGGCGGTTTATTCTTGAGAAACAGGTATTGCACGACCACCGACGTTGCGCTCAACCTGCAGTGCGCTATCGTCTTGGCACCCTTTTCACCCCTGACCCCCCTGGCGTGTGTCAGTCTCCTCTCATCACGCCTCCCCTGGATGGATGTCACTTTCCAACCCGTTCCTAGACTCTGGCGCCACGGCCCAACCGCTGTCCGTTCTTGGCAGGGCCCGTCTTTACTGTCTTGACTTGTCAAGATGCAGCACGGTGCCTCTTGTGTTGGCCTTGACATGGACATGCTCATTACCCGCTGCACACTCCCCTTTCTCTTCTGTCTCTACTTCTGTTTTTCAGCTTTCCTGCAGGTCTCTATTTTCCTTGTCTGTCTGTCGTCAGTCTGCCTGTTGTATTGCATGCTTTTCCTTTCCCCTCATTCATTATTCACCTTCCCTTTTCTGTTCTTGTCTTACATCAATGTTGGCTCTTGTATAGGTGAGCCTCTAGTGCTCGACTCCAAGTCGTCGTGGGAGGTCCCCGTCCACTCGCTCAGTCTCTCGTTCCCTACATTTCATTTTTCTTATTTTCCCTTTCCTCCAAAGCCCTTCTCGGCTTTCCCTATTCGTCCTTGGCTATGGCGTCCTTCTTCCAGCCTGGGTTGGATGACCCAGCCCGCCAAGACTGCCCCGATTCTACCTTTGAAGTCTACTGCAACAGCATACTGCCATCACAGTCGCTGTTCAACAACCTCTACCAACTAGTGGGGTTGGTCCTGGGCGGAGTATCGATTGTGGTCCCTCTCACTTTGTATCTGATATACAAGGTGCTTCAACGTCGTACTCTTCAGCCCGCCAAGGGACCCGTAAAACCACCGGCGCCAAGGTAAGTGACCTCCCTTGTCTTTCCTATAGGCCAAGACACTTACACAATGACTACAGGCCAACGACATCAAAAGAAGAATCTTCAAGTTGGGCACCAACTCGTGATGAAGATGCTATATTCTCTCACCGGAGGACTGGCAGCAGCCGGCTTGGATCCAGGCCCCAGTCCAGTCGAGGGTCTGTAACGCCTTCATTCCGTCTCACAAAGACATTTCGAGTTGTCTCTGGCCTTGATGGTGGCCTCATGGGGCCTCAAGACAACTCTAGAAGTTATGATCTCGTCGTCATGCCTCTCGCCATGGCCGGTGGTGTCACTGGGGGGTCTGGAGACTCGAGGTCATCGATGCAGTCCTTCACATCTGTGTCAGCCAAGATGAGCCTTGCTCATGTTCACATGGAAGACTTTGGCAATGATGCCCTTGAGGAACCTCATCTCTCTATTACGGCTAGTTTCCTAGCACAGACCCAACTCCAGCATAACCTGGCGGGTTTTGCTCTTCAGTGCACGACTGCTAGGAAGCCGGAGCAGATTGAACGTCTCTTGACTAGTCTGCAAGCCCTTGACGTGTCGGTTATTCTCCTCTGTCACCATGACTGTGAAGCCATTGACAAGGTCGATTTCTCACTCGCATCTGGAGTCATGATCGAGAACGCATGCATCCTCCCTAATGGTGAGCGTCGACATTATTTCCAGGCTAGGAGACTTCGAGATATCATGGCACGATGCAGCGCAGAGCGCGAGGAGCGTCCAGAGTTCTTCGCGGGCTTCATGGATCGCTGGGAGACACGTCCCAAGGCATCTGTCATTCGCCGAGCTGTTAAGATTGCCGAGCACTTTGGCGCCGTCATTGACCATGGCCCTATTGAGCCATCAATGGACGTCAAGGCATCTGCTCTTAGTAACCCAATGAGAACCATGAGCGCCTTTGAGTATTTGCGCCGGGCCGAATTGATCGAGGTAAGACAACCCCCTATTGGAAACCAAATCTCTCGCTAACATTACCCAGCTACAAAAATGCTGGACAACTGAATCACGAAAAACGTGGATCCCTGGTGTCTCGGATACAGCCGATGTGGCAACTCTCCCCACTGAAGCCCTTGACGCCATCATTCCAAGGGCTTCCGAGTTGTTGAGACATGTTGACGTGTCTCAATCAGCCAGGCGCCTTAGCCGCGAGACGTCTGTCTACACTCCCTCTCCTGAATACCTAGAACTGGCCCCGAAAAGAGCCAACTTCTGGGAATCTGGAAACGGAGGCACCTCTTTGTCCACCTTGGGATGTTTTCCCCTCACTTCCGAGCCCACTACGGAGCATTTTGACGCCGTAGTGGAGACACAGGTTCATCTCGGCGAGCTTGGCATGCTGCAGGCGATCGAAGGGAACGACGAGCAGCGCCTACTCGCGTCTCTCAGATCCCTGCAACAAATCACCCACTGCCAAGGCTTGGTACAAGATCTCGTTTCTGGGCTCGCGTCTCGGCAGATTCGTGTCTTCAAGGGTCTTAAGACCGGGTTTCAGATCCCTCGTGCTGATGTTTCTTTCTGGGGTGTTTCAAAGGGTCGTGAATCTGCCAACGACAGTTGTGTTGACATCTTCATCTCTCTGAAGGCCCCTGATGATGCTGCTGCTGTTCTCCATACCTGGTTGGCTCACAATGGTGTCCTGCGGGAACAGAGATTCGAAGAAGAGCTTAGGCTTGAAGAGGCCAACAGCACCCTTGATGGATCTGGACTTCCAGTCAGTATCCGAGAGTCGATTAAGCGTGGCACTTATGGCGAAGTCCTCAGTCTCACGCAAAGGCTTCGTGTGTCGAAGGTTAGCCATCCTATGACCGACGCCGCAAGCCAATACTGTCGCTCTCTTCTCATCGAGGAGACATCCAAGGTCGCCTGGAGACAACTCTCTGCACGCGCTGCTCTTGACGACTCGTTGAGCATGCGAGATGTCTTGAAACTGCGCCTCGACCACTTCATGCGTCAGGGTGCCGACAAGTTGCCTGCTCTGGACAATCTTGTTCGTCTCTATGAGATCACCCAGAAGACGGTTGATGAAGCCCTATTCTTCGGAGACAGAAAGGTTCTCAAGGCCATGACCCAGGCCTTGCTCTCAAGCTTCGACCCATGGCAGTCGTGGAACAACTGCGACTACATCGACGTCAACGCTGATCTGTTTGCCCTCATCTTCTTCAAGATCCTTCGCCGATCAGCCTTTGAGGACGTCTACCTAGAGACTACAGACCGATGCCCTCTTTTCCTTTCTGAGCCTGATCAAGCGGCTGTCTTCTCCGAGCTTTGGATCCTTGGCTCCCAATGTCAGATCTACTTTGATCTTCTGCCCCGAGACATTGGACAAGTCATCTCCAAGAGATATCGCCTCCTCCTTCAGGATGACCCCCCGCCTGCTGACTACAGGAGGGGCAAGGAGATCATGACCATGTATCCAAGCTCTGATGTCCGACCAGTTGAAGAGGAGGATGATAGGACCAACCCAAGCTCTCCTTCGCTTGATCTTACCGCCTACGAGAGGATTCAGAAGTGGAAGAAGCAATTCGCAGCTGCTGGTGCTCTCTCCATTTTCTGTCTTCCGGCCATTTTCGACGTCACTCTGCTCACCTTTGTCGGTCGTGGTTGTTTCATGACGGCCTTTATGGAGGCTGATTACCTCGAAGTCTCTGGCTTTGCCCTCTTGGCTGCCATGCTGCTGACCGCTGGCGTCACAGGATGGGTTGGAAGCACTGGCAACTTCTACCTCGCCCACTACGCGTATGACAACATGATCTACTTCCACGTTCAGAGGCTTTCAGGAGGCTTCGTCCTGACTCTTGCCGTGGGTATCTGTGGCCTTATTGCCTTCTCCCTCCAGAAATCTGTTGGTGCTGGCTTTGTCTTTCTTGCGTATCTTGTCAGCATCACCACCTACTTCAACGTTCTCGGTATAATGAGCACAATGCATCTCCATGAGGCCCCTCTGTCTTCCGGACGACTCGTCGTTTTGCAAACCCTTCCTCTTCTCTTGATCTCGCCCATCCTCTCGACCTTTGTCAACGGCAACGACCTTCAGATCTACATCCCAGTCATGTACGCCTTCCTGTTTATCGTCCTCTTCCGTTACCGCCGCCTCTGTCAAGAGTGGTCCAACTGGATGGATAAGATCCCCAAGTTCACCGAGGCCGACATTGTCGAGTGGTACTCGATGAAGCTCAGCTCCGACGACAGCACGGACAGTGATGCCTCGTCTAGCAAGAGTGGCACCGGAGCAGTTGCGCGAGAGGCATTTGCATCGGCTGTGTCCGCCTACACTCGCCGTACCCGAGATGCTAAAGCATCTGGCATCATGTCAGATACCCTGGTTGTGCGAGTTGCCAACGGCATGCCCTATATTAACTGGCTCCTCAAGAAGCTGTCGGTTGAGGGATCCTCGCCGCCCGAGTTCACCACGGCTTGGTTCACTCAGCTCTCAGAGGCTATTAACCAACAGCGTGTGTTGAGACGAGGTCTGAAGGAGCAAAGTGCCTTCACTCTTTTCCGCCAGGCTCGTCATGATGTTGGACAGAATCTGGGCCTGTTCCTGATCGCCCTAATGGATCGCTGGCTGATGTTGGTCATGAGTGCACGAAAGCCATACCCAAGCATCTACACGGATAGTCGTGCTCGGTATGGTATCTGGTTGACTATCGTCTACTTCTGCGCGGCTGCTATTCTTCTTGACTCCACCCTACAGAAGTACTGGAGCCATCGCTATGAGGTTTCTCAGGAGAGGCTGGCAGGGCTCGAAGACGCCGAACGAGTTGAAGCCCAGGCCGAGGCAAAGCGCCGACAGACCATCATCAAGGCCATCGCCGATGTCGCTAGCAAGCTCTTTGTCGTCTTTGGATTCACTACCGTCATGCTCTGGCTCTTTGTAGAGACCAAGGAAACCTTTATCATCTACTACATGTACGTGTTTGGCTACACCGGAGCCATCGCCTTCCAGTTCAACAGATGCTTCACCACCAATGTTGGCGCTCACATCACTGTCATCATGTGTTCTGCTGCTATCGGTTTCATCGTTGGCTGCATCTTGCATGCCTTGCCCATGACTGCGGAGTTCCTGTATAGCGACATCCTTTCCCAGAACGTCGCTGCTCTTCTTGCGGCGGTTGGAACATCCTACTACTCCTGGAAGGATCCTCGAGCTTCCGTGGACCCAGTCCACGCTTCAGCTAAGGGCCAGCCATTGCGGTCTCAACCAAAGATTACTGCAGAGTGGCCTATAGATTCTGATATGACTTCAGCTGATGTCCCAGAGGAGCTTACCACCACCAAAATTTGGTATGATGATGGATCGGCGGCGGCTGAGAGAATCACGGAGCTGTTGCGTCTCAGTGTGCGAGATCCCAGCCTTCATTCTGAAGCCGTCAAGTGGTCGAGCGGACTCGTGCGCAAGGCCCAACAGCTTTGGCATGCTCGAAAGATCACCATTATGATGTCTAACAGTGAAGGCTTCTCTCGCGCTGGCCTTGGTGACCTTGCCTCGTTCAGCTACAACGATGCTGATGTTCTTCACGTTGGCTTCGGCGCCATGGGACAGAGTGAACAAAAAATCACAACTTGGCAACCCATGCTCGCTGTCATGATGTGTGAGTCGTTGATGTATCACCTCGCCCGCTCTGAGCTCAAGCTTCCTCATGCTCAAGCTGTCCAGGCTGAACACTTTGTTCACGGCACTGATGCCTTGTCCAAGCGCATTCAGCTTGAGCTGTCTCCTCAGAACTCCCAGGCCTTGTTCCGCGTTGCTCTCAAGACCGAGATGAATCTTATGAAGCATCTCTGCTTGGGCATTGATGTCAACTCCAAGTGGGAGAGCACACCGCAGACTGTGCGTGAGGTGATCCTTGACCGTATATATGGCAATGGAGTCTTCATCTCTGCCGAGTTCTCTTCTTGGCTCGCCGAGACGCAGTTCGATATGGAGAGCGCCGACTTTCACCTCAACCTTACTCTTCAGATCTACCGCCAGTGCAGGGAGAATCTCGGTCGTGTGGTTCACTTTCAACCCCCCAAGTCACACGACATGACCGTTTTTCCTGCTGATCTGCAGGCCGCCAGCATCCCGTCATCTCATGGTCAACATTGGCTCTTCCTCGCCTTCCGCTTCGTTGTCACGGCCTGCTCGTCGCTAGTCAAGTGGTTTGCCATTCTGTCTGGCGCAGGGTCAAACATCGAGCGAGAGCTTACGTACAGCCTTGCTGGTGTCCCTCTCAGAGGAGTCGTCATCTGGTTTCTGCTGTTCCTATGGAAGATGTGTTGGATCATCAAGAACACCTGGGTCTATTGGATCATCCTTCATGACAAGCCTGCCCTTCTCAACATTGCTCGCCTTGCGAAGAAGGGTGAGAGACGCAAGATCAAGCTGAACAGAGGTGCCATCGTTGTCGAGCAGCCGAGAAAGACGGTCACTGGCTTCGTATCAAAGGGCGAGGACGGTTCTATGGTCCTGACTGTGCATAACGGCATCCTCAAGGAGCCTCTTAACGAAGAGGACGCCTTGTTCATTGCCTCCTACGACCGGGATCTTCGTCTCGAGACCCGCGTTGAGAAGGGATCATCGAGAGCAGCTATCTACCAATACGCTGAGAACAACCCATCCCGTCAGCCAACTAGCATCGAGACTACCTACAAGAGTGGCATGTCCAGTACTGGATACTACGACAAGTACGGCAGAATCACCAAAGGAACCATGTCGCTCGATGGCAAGGAGATTGCCTTCCAGTATCACTACCGGGCCACACCCAAGGGCAACGCCGACCTCCTCCGCGCCGACTACAAGCCGGCTGACTCCGCCACCGAAGACTGTTTGTCTGTTTTCTGGGGCAAGCCAGCTGATCTAGAGAGCTACGACTGGGTGCCATCACAACTCGTTCACTTGATCATCCAGAAGATCGATGGTCGAACCTATGTCACCGAGTACGACTACCAACATCGACGTGATCCAACCATCGTTTCGCATCTCCAGGAGGCAGATGGAAGCAAGACTGCTCTATCTAAGAGGCCACATCTCTTCCCTGATGACAGCAAACTTCTTATTCGACCCGAGAACCTTTCGTTTGACTCGGAGGACCTTCTCATCTACCACAACCGGCTACAAGTGAGGGAGATGCGACGCAAGGCAAACAACACACCCACTCTCGTGACATACCTCAACCCGCTCTTCTGGCTCGCACAGTGGAATCGACGGCTGTACAAGCGCATGCCAACCTGGCGTGTTCGAACAGAGCTCTGGAGCCTTTGGGTTAAGAGCACCACCCTCGACGCTTTCACAGCATGCTGGGTCGACGAGCTTATCCTTCGAGAGGAGCCCTTGCTTCAGGCATACTGGCGTGCTAGAGATAGTGGACGACTGGAAGAGGCGCGTAGGGCTCTAGATGACAAGATCGACCACATCGTCTCGGCCATCAACATCGATGCGGACGTCTCCGAGGTCAGCCTTCTCGCCATCAAGACATCTGATCTTTACGCCATGGGCCTTGGAAACGATGCCAACCCCGTCACGGCTCAGCCTCAGAACTGCTACAAGGACACAGAGGATCGCATCTCAGTCATCTTCAACGATATTGGCTGCTGGCCTGTGTCTCCTGGAGGTGTATCTAACTGTCGACGTGACCTGGTCAACGGACACACCACTATCCGAAATCACGTTCTTGCGGAGTGTGCCAACGACTATGGTATCCCACGTTTCCAAATTGAGAAGAGTGTCCAGTCCATGAAGCTGCTCCCTCTCTGGGGTCTTGATGGCAACACTGCCAACCACGGCCTCGTTGACAACCTGCTTCAGTCTCAGGTCGATGAGAAGATTGAAGCCACCGACATGGATGCAGATGTTACGGGTATCTTCGTGCCTCTTCTCACAGAGTTCGTCAAGGGTGCTCGTACAAAGCAGTACTCGCGAGCAGACCTCATCAAGTACAGCAACGTGTACCTGTCCATGGCCAAGTACTACGAGACCAAGGATTACGGTCTCACATGGAAGTCTCCCGTTGTACAGCGAGCTTGGATGAGGGCTTGGCTGATCCGCTACGACGACGACAACATCGCCGACGTGTCGGAATGTTTCGAAATGGAACGTCCCAGCATGTCCGACTTCAGAGACGCCCTCGGTATCTACATGGCTTACCTCTTCATCTACGCCGTCCAGATCCCTGAAGACTGTCCCCGAGTCTTCCAGAGCACGCACCACGGCATCAGCAGTCTCTTTGGTATGATCCTTCAGTGCCGCCGTGGCGTCACCTTTGGCATCTGGGACCACGCCATTCTCTGGCGAGAGACGTGTCTCAACATCAGCCCAGCACAGAGCGAGCTGCCACTTGCGGTCCAGTCTATGCTTCTTGCTGGCATTGGCATGGCTGCTCGCCTCGCCTACTTCCACGCCGACGTCATCATGCCCTGTGCCTCCGTCTTCAACCCGTGAGTTTTTCCCCTACACTATCGACCGTAACTATTAGCTAACATGATCACGTAGCATGTGGGAGGTTGAGCTGGGTACAGACGGTGGCAATATCGCCAGCAGAAACATGTTTGAGCGCAAGGTCGACCCCATCGTCAACGGAATCAGCAACATGGATGCCTTCAAGCCTGTTGACAAGGTCCGCACAGACAAGCCCACAGTTGTCATGTTGTCCAACGTGCAGTTCATCAAGGGAGTCAAGATCGCTATCCAGGCTGCCGACATCATCGTCAACGAGATGGGCTTTGAGGACTATCAGCTTGTAGTCTACGGCGCCAAGGACAGACAACCAGCCTATTGCCTCGAAATGGAGAAGCTCATCGTCGAGAGCGGCCTCGCGGGCAAGGTGGTGCTCGCGGGCTTTGGCAACCCCAAGGTTGTCCTCCAGGATGCTTGGCTCTTCATGAACTCGTCCATCTCCGAGGGTCTCCCGCTTGCCATCGGCGAAGCAGCCTTGGCTGGTGTTCCCATTGTTGCTACAGAAGTGGGAGCCACTGCCCTGGTGCTCACAGACCCGCAAGACCAGCATCAGCAGTACGGTGAGGTCGTCCCACCCAACGACCCCATGGCTCTGGCGCGTGCTCAGCTAAGCATTCTGAGCATGGTTGGGCCCTGGGCCAAGTTTACTGAGGAAAAGGAGGCCGAGGCTCCGACCTTGCCGGATGAGATCCTGCCGGAGCATGTCGACTGGTTGACCAAGCGGTTCTACGAGAGGGCCGAGGACCGCCGCAAGCTGGGCCTTCTCTCCCGCGAAGTTGTGCTTCACAGCTTCCACGGCAACCGCTATCTGCGAGAGCATGAGCAGATGTACTGGATCCAGTGGCACATGTCCCAGATGCGGGCCAACGGTGATTTGAACGGTTCTCCATTCAAGTTCGGAACTCCACGTCCACTACGGTTTATAGAAGAGGTTGCCGACGAGAAGGTGACCGAGGATAATGATTCGGAAAAGGAGAAGACGAACTCCCTGGTTTTGAGGAAACGGCATCAACCAGAGGACAAGTTTGAGGGAGGTAATCGAGTATAAAGAGGCCTTGAGTATGAGTACTTTATTAATGTGTTAATATTGAAGAGATACCTGTATCTAGAGTAAATGTTTATCAAATATTATTTTCGTCACCATTTTGCCGTCTCTTGTAGTCAAGCTAACCTACCTATTATATGAGATCAATATTTACGGCATCAATATTGTGACTTGGGAGCTACCCCCCGCAATCAGAGCACTGATAAACTTAGATAATAGTCCTGAGGCCTGAGTGCTTTGAAAAAGAGGCCATCAGAAGCTACTCCGTAACTGTATCATTCTTGTTGGCGGTGGAGCACTTGCTGAATGCTGAGCGCTGTTATGCTATCACAAAGGCGCATGTCGTTGAGCAAGAAATAGGGCCTAGCAACGGTCACAGGCGCTAATTCGGGACATAATCCGTTTACTATGCAAGTCATTTCTTCTTTTCCCCATGGGGTTCGCAAAACAAAGCTCCGACTTACGTCCCGTCGATAGTTTTTGGTGGCGTAAATAGTTCGATCGTGACGTTAGCTCCATCGAAGGCATTCACAAGGTGCACCTGAACATGGATCTAAAAGGTGGATCGCTTTAGCATGAAGACTAGCGATTTTCCTCCGAGCCTAAGGTCAAGGGTGTGTTGAAATAAAGACCAATCGTAGTATTTGTTTGAGTCTTATCTTTCTATCTCGCGTCTTTTGTGACCTAAACAGTCAAGGGTGGTTATTAACCATGAGAACAGGAATCTCGATCGGAATTGAACCCATATCCACAGAGCAAATTGCAAGACATTAAATTCTCCGGTCGGGACATTTGTTTTCGTTCAACTACGCTGGCCTAGGCCCCGCCAACGCGATTCTCCTTCAGGTATGCAGCAATCTTGGGTCTGGCCTCGATTGCCTCCTTGAGCTTCAGAAGAGGACCCGAAAGCTTCGGCTACGAGTCAAATAGTGAGCAAACTTTACAACGTTTCGCTACATTGAGAATGGGAGCATCACTTACTGGGTTGGCTCCGATCCGTTGATCGTTGTCGAGAGACTGATAGACGGCAAAGTCGACATATGTAATCTTGTCGCCGAGCAGGTACGGTCCCTCACGCTCCGCGTAGTACTGTGTGATGACATTGTAGTACCACGGCAAAAATTCGTTGGTGAATTCCTTTGTGAGACCCTTGAGCTGGTTCACCCAGTTGTACTTGGTAAAGGTCAGCCTCTACACAACAACGGCATTTCTGAAGAACAAGGCTTACCCTCCAATCGATATAAACATCTGCGACAGCATCGACTACATACTTGTCCCCGCTTGTCTCACCATCATATTGGCCGAGCTCCCGAGCCAAATACCGGAGAGTCGGGATGTGCTACGAAATGGGATTAACAAATGACTGGTAACTTATGGCGAAAGACGTGGTATAAGCAAACCTGGGTTAGAATCAAGCCATTGTACTCCAACGCAGGCACCTTGCCCGTCCTTGTAATACCCGTCTGCCGGAGTTTCTCACTCGCAGCGGGCCAGGTGTCGTCGTAAGGGTATCGGACCTCCTTGAACTCGATGCCGGCATCTTTCAAGAACAGGCTTGGTTGCGGAATTAGCCACTGTCTTGGCTTTGCAATAGGATCAAAGGGGACTTACTTGACGACCTCACCACGACCAAGACGGCCGATGTCGAGGTAGTGATAGACTGGGAGCGTGGATTGGGAAGACATTGTGTAGAACGTGTAGTTTCTGTAGAATCTTAATAAGGTGGTTGTTGATAATTAATCACTGTTGTTCAGGCGCAATGATACTACTATATATTTTGAGCTGTGAAGGGCGTCAATGGCATGAGGTCATGCTGACGTTCCACTCGGTCCAAGGGATTTGGAATCATCTTGGTCATTCATTAATAAGCCAAGTATGGATTCCTTACATAACTCACCCGCTCTGGTCAACCACGCCCTTCTGAAAATAGGCACACTATCAACGGAATAATCTATGAGTGTGCGATAGAATTGCATGTTCCATTGTCCCGGACGTCTTCTGAAACCCCTGCTATCCATTACCACTCTTCAGCTGCTCCTCTACAAGGCATCGGTGTTGTTGGCGGGAGGTGTGGTTCAAGATGGATGTTAACACAAGAGAAAAATATACGCCTTGTATTTCGTCGTCCAAGAGTCTCAGAAATGGTAGCCTTTAATTCATCAATGTAGTTGACAGATCTTTTAAACATTGTGCTGCAATATGAGCACGCTCTACTGGCGACAATGGTCTTCCTCTAGGGTAAATCGCTCTGGACTTGGTGAAATCGAGGGGTAGGGTAATGATCGACGCAATTCGAGACGACAACTCGAATATAAAACATTAGCAGTGTTAGTAACGCGTCCCGACACGAGGAAAGTATCATTTAGCACAGGTAAAACTCCTTGTGCAGCATTTTCGACAAGCTCAGACTTCTGCCTCTGTAACTCTGTGACATCAAGTACAAGGTTCCGCTCGCCCGGAGGTGCCCTCTGAAGGCTTTGCTTTGCAGGGTGGCTTAACAGGAGGGGTACAGCAACGCGTTACTTGGGAGACGCGTCTTGCAAGGGACACGTACAAAGGAGACGGACCTTGTCTGGCGCCTGGCGCCTCGCTCAACAAGGCAATGCGAAGCGAAATCCCAGCCACCTAATTCCTGTGCCTAAGCATTTATGAACCAATGCATGCATTAAAGGCGCTCACAAGACCAGAGCACATTATGTATGTCTTCATTCAATGCCATGATTATGCGTGCATTGCACTTTACATTTTTACTTTAGTAATAAATTTTATCCATCTTCCAACTTCTTCCTATAATAACTCGACTAGTGAGTATTTAATAAATAAATAAGAGGGGGTAAATTAGGTATAGGTAGACATGAGATTGAGAGTGTAGATACCGATCGACAGAGCCGAGTCAATACAACATACCTACCTACACACCTTATAGTTATAAACGCCCTAATAAGAACCATGCCAGGCGCTATTATCGCCGTGAGAATTGAACCTTCCATTGGAGATCCGGCAGAGACGATAACTATTACGGGCTTGCCGTCGTCATCGCCTTCATTACCGTCCTCATCTTCGTCGTCAATTGCCCCCGTGACCCGGCAGAAAGGTCAGGACACACATCGGATCCGACCGGGACAATACCCGCGTCCTCTGGATCGTCGTTGCATGCCTTCTAAAGCTCCCGGAACTCGGGAATATGATCGCAGGACGACGGTGTCCAAAATTGCGATGCTTCATTCGTAGGGTGGAGAGGCCAGGGGAAACAATCCGAGAATGAGATGAGGTCTCATCGAATGTGCTCTAGGTTGATTTTGCTCTAACTCTCTAATAAGCGGTCTATTAATCAGAACCTTCAAGTAATTTCAGAGCATTCCGGTACGAAAAGGCTGCTATTGCCAAGGCTGTTACGGATACTGCCAAGACTTCTACTGCACAGACTGGTTAGGGTCTTGAGAGAGTTCTTTGGTAGGGCACTACCCTTAGAACGGTAAAAATCATCAGAAATTAACGTATTTAAGAGGTAATAAATGTGAGATATAAGATAAATTGAAACCCTAGGCGCACATTTACAAGTCTTGCATCAACGTTGAGAGCTTGAGTTTGGCCACCATTGCACCATCTTCATCCACCACCAGAGAGCCAATGAGAGTCACTCTGTCCCTGTCATCTCTTCAGTCTAACCACAGACGGATGACAGGCGGGGCGTGAGGGAAAATCGTGTGTTCAAACCCCGCTTTGTTCAAGAACCACATCATCCTTTCTTTTAATCTCTCCATAGCAACTCCAGAAACTTGCAGGTTTCGCTTCTTTGAAGAGACATATTGCAATAACCCGTGAAAGGGCACGACGTCAATATGCAGGAAATTATGGAGCCGGACGATCATGATTCTACCTATGGTGACAACGAGGTTCGGATCATCCGCTCCCTCTGTGATCGTCGGTGGCTCTATGAGGCTAACCCGGGTTTGGGATAGGACACGGCCTCGTCGACAGCGAGCTTGAGTAGCTCCATTCTAGAATATAGAAAGGAAAATGGTAGAACCTATCACAAGTTCCATGATGGAAGTCAGTCGCTTGTACCCTTCTCCAGGCCTCGAAGGCTGTCTCAGGGGCACAATGAGCTAATTGCGTCCAGAGTATCACTTTCCCAACGATGATGCCGAGAACGAAAGACTAGGTTTGTGCGCCTTCATGGTAGTCTGCTGCTGGCTAACATGAACTCCATAGACCTCCAGCACCATATCTTTGACCTTACTCTTGATGGAAAGTTGGGATTGGCTCCACCCAACAAGGCTGATTCCAAGGTTGGACGGGTCCTCGATCTCGGCACCGGTACTGGCATCTGGGCCATGGACTTTGGAGATGAACATCCCGAAGCTGAGGTTAGAACTCAAAATTCGTTGATCAAGCCGCCATCCCTCTGACATGTTGCGTTGCAGGTTATTGGCATTGATCTCTCACCAAGCCAACCTCAATTGTGAGCAAAAGCCTTACATGATTCCTTTTCATGCATGAGCTCACCAAGATTAAAGTGTCCCCCCTAATGTTAGATTTGAGATTGATGACTGGGATGAGGAATGGACATACTCTCAACCATTCGACTACATACATAGTAGGATGAATAACTCGAGCATATCTGACTGGGAAGAGTATATTCGCAAGTCGTTTGAGTAAGTCTCAGCATCTTCATTCTGCCCACTCCAACGGTTGGTTCTCACCCCCTATAGGAATCTCAAGCCAGGAGGCTACATCGAACTCCAAGAATTCACACTCCCTCTCTCTGATGATGGCACCCTCGCCCCAGAACATGCTCTTTTTCAGTCTATGAAGTATCTAGGTGAAGCTGCTGCTAAATCTGGGCGCGCATTCATCGACCTCAACACTCTTGGAGGACTGCTCGAGAAAGCCGGCTTCGAGGATGTTCAAGAGTACAAGTTTAAGTGGCCCTCCAACACATGGCCACGGGACCCCAAGTATAAGGAAATTGGCGCCTGGAACCACGAAAACATTGTAGCAGGTCTTCAGGGCTTCTTGATGGCGGCGCTGACGAGGGGGCTGGGGTGGCAGGCTGAGGAGGTCAATGTTCTTGCTGCAAAGGCCAAGGAAGATATGCGCAATAAGAGCATTCATGCTTACTGGCCCATGATTGTGGTTACTGCAAGAAAGCCGGTGCCTAAAGAGACTGCCGCGGAGAAATAGGAGATGGCAATAGGGCTATGTAACACGCAACTGACCCAGCTGTCAAGCAGATACTTGTTTTACTTCACCTCATGTACTCTTTCATACCAATTATTTGCTAGAAATACGATTGCAAAGACCTTATATATGCCTGTGTACACTCGGTAATGACGAATCACCCACAGAGCAACGTTGATAACGACATCTAGGTGAGTTGGCACAATATGCAGCTGACTGGCGCATGGGTCGTTTCAATATCCGCTCAAGGCTTCTATAAAAGCTGTTCACGGGTTGAATAGGTGGCGATGTTTCCGTCAGGGTCGGCCTCAGTGACGAGCTCCTTGCGGCGGGTGTCAACGAGGAGTCGGATGAGGTCGGGTCGGCCATAGTGACCACCGTAGTCGTGAACTGCCTTGGGGATGTGTGTCTCGTTGAAGTCGATCTAATGATGTGTTAGCTATGGGATCAATGGTTGACAGCAACGTCTGGGACTTGCATCAGCAATGAGAAGACCATCAAAGTCCTTGTCCGCCTTGGCCACGCAGGTTCCGTCGGGTGCAAAGATGCGGCCCCAACCATTGTAATGTTCGGGGTGCGCCTCGGGCTCCACGCCAGGGGGCGTGTTCTTCTTGATGCCCTCATGGCTGATTCGCTGGAATGGAGCAACCGTCCACGCGTTGGTCTCGATGGCGTAGGCTGGGGTGATTAGGTCAGCCCACTGCTGGGCCGTGTTGGTGGCGGTGTCGGGGTAAGTCCTCATGGCGTCGCTAGGGGCAAGAGGCCAGGCCGCGACGTGGATTTGTTGGCCACAAGAAACGTTGAGTGACTTGAGGAAGGGGTTCATGTTCTCCCAGCAAAGACGGCCGATATCCGTGTCCGTAACCGCCATGAAGGTATCACCAGACCCGTCGCCATAGACAAGCTTCTCGACGTGGCTGGGCTTGATCTTGCGGGAGTTCATAATCAATACTTGATGTTTGAGGCATGACATTGAATCGACATGGTATATATCCATAGAAAAAGAGGAGCGTAGAATGGCATCATCCCTTAATCCTCCCCCCATGCTATTTTCATCAAATCCTCAATATGTGTAGGTGGAGCTGTTTTGCCCTCAAAGGCCTCAGTGAGATTCAGCTGGCCCTCAACCGTGCCCAAATCATATGCTCCGAGGGCCACACTTGCTTCCAGATCAGCTATCAAGGCCCGAATTTGGTTGAGGCCACCCGGAAACCGCTGGGGAAACCGTTCGGCAATCGCGCCGTTTTCCGGAAGCAACATGCTATCATGCTCCAGAAACTTGGACACCGGTTGATACGCAATGTTGAATTCACGTTCCGTATACTTCTCAAACAGACGCACAAGGTTCTTCAAGGTGATAGTGCTCGCCGTTGTTGTCATGACTCTCGGCCATTTATCCAAGTCGAGCGCCAGGGCAGTATAGCGGGCAACATCGGTGGTTAGAGACATGGACATTTTTGCCTCGCCGTCCTCTGGAAGGACTGCAACTTGGTTGACGGGGTCGATAAAGAAGCATAGTGGTCTCAGCTGCGTTGGGAATGTGGGCATGCCGTAGTAGTCTATGAACATGCCGGGATAGATGTAGCTAAATTCCAGGCCTGTTTTTTCAAGCGCCCGTCTGCCGGCTAAGTGCAACCTCTTGTTTGAATACGGCACTGCATCGCCGAGATCATAGTCGATGTTGAACTCGGATGGTATGAAGCGACTGACAGAGGAGGCTTTGTCGGCGGCCTGGATCAACTGTACCTGTGCGTTGCATGCGCTGTCGTTACGAAGGCTGAAGGCGCAGATTACTACCTCGACTCTTCGCTTTTCCAGGCTTTCGGTAAGGGCGCTGGTGTCCGAGTAACTAGTCTGGATAAAGGGGGCGTAGGCTTTGCCATTCAAGGGTGACACTCGCTCCGGAGAATCGGCTGGTAGCTAAGAGAGTCGCTGGAATGAGTATTGAGAGAGTAGAGGCAATGTGTGGATGACGTACTCTTCTCGATAGCACGTACACCTCATGCTTCCCTGTTTCAAGTAATGCCTCGACAATGAGACTTCCTAGGTCACCAGAGCCACCAGCCACTACGACGACAGACATGGTAACAGAATATTATCGCTGACCTGGTAAACAGCGCTCGATGTTGAGAGGAGGTAGACTTATTTTGTTTGTAGATCATGTCGTGCTGGACTTCCCCACGCGCTGACTAGACGTGTCAGCATTGAGCGAGGCTTGCATTCACGGCAGCAGACCTGATTGGATCAGCGTCCTGTGGATGGCTCAATGAGGCTTGACCGAGGTAAGCAACATCAACACTTGGCTAAATGTGGGAAAAGCCAGACAGCAGCTTCTAATCGAAGGCGGCCTTTGAAGAAGGAGAAGCATCAGTGTAACCAAACATCTGCTAGGTAGGTGCCATGGCGAGCACGCCTCTGATAGCTCCTGTTTCTTAGCCAAAAAGCATGCCGCCAAGGCAAGCCGAGAAGACGAGAGCAAAAACACGCTAGGCGTAGATCTCAGGGGGGTATTGGCGCATGGCATCATTGTGTACAATGGATAATATAGCGCGAGGGTCTCGCGGGTTAGGACACCGAAGTTGATATATTATAACTAGTCGCGAATATGCCTATGCTCTAAACGTGGCATTATAAGCACGGACTACCTCTAGATGCCGATAGTATCGCGGGAGAAATAATTATTACTGACGCGATTGACTGTCTGGTTTCAATGACCTCCTTGGAGCCTTATACGTAGGCTTGTGACCTGAATCTAGTTCTTGCATCGGGTAATCTCCTTTGTTAGGCTACCTACACACGACTTGATAAATGTGACACCTGGGGGAGCGGAAGGCGATCAAGAAAATCGCACTGGACCTAAAGAGGAGGGCTTTCTCCTTGCTCGTGGAATCTTCTAGAATATTTAGCACGTGACCTACCTGAGAAGAACTGAAGTCCTACGAGCGAGGTTCTCACACACGTTGGAGGCATCCCCTCAATTCACCCTTGATTCAGGCCCTTTTTTAATGCCCTTCCCGAGCTTAGGGACCTAAATTAGGCCTTTGGAAAAGCGGCTATGGCTTGAGAAATGTGGCTAGTGGGGTTTGCTCAATGATATCGACAAATCTCAGCGCCATCGCTCTCGTCTCTCCAGCCATGCATATTTACACCCCACTACAGCATGAAGAGATCAGGGTGTTGCGATGCCGACGGCTATCCACTTCCGCTGGCCCTACCAGGTGTTATGCTACAATCAAGGGCCCAGCATTCACCACCCTCAGCCACGAGATCGGAATCGATCAAGTCAGCCTCACGGCTTGCCCCCCCTTCGTTGCGCTGTCTTACGTCTGGGGAAGCCCTGACCGAGATTATCGACTCACATTATGCGACAACAGCCTCCTACCAATCACCAAGTCCGTCGCTGAGGCCCTGACTTATGTTCTCGATGACATCGAAGATGTACTCATCTGGATCGATCAGATTTGCATCAATCAGAGCGACACAGAGGAGAAGAACCAGCAAGTTGCCAAGATGGGAGACATATACCGTAAAGCCTGTAGAGTCTTCATATGGCTAGGCCCCGAAGGCGATGGCGCGGAACGAGTTGATCGAATATTTCAAGACTTCGAGAAATCCAGGGTGAACTCAACTACCGAAGCGGTGCTCAGAGAAGCCTTCATATTCTCACTGGAAGCCCATCTCAACAGGCAGGCAATGATATCAACAATGAAGTTGCCATGGTTCGAGCGTGCTTGGGTCGTGCAGGAATTCATGCTTGCTCGCGAAGCCATCCTCGTGCACGGCAGATTTCGGTGGCATCCTGACACCATGTTCCTTGTAACCTGTCTCTTCCGAAACATCGGAAGGGAGTCTTTCTCTGAGTTTCTAGACCACGAAATCTCGTACTTGCGGAAGAACCACCCTTTTCAGATCATGCAGAACAATAAGGAGATTCATGAGGACTTTTACTCGCTTCTTTCGCGCATGAGCAGTGGCTGCAAGGTTTCTGAACCGAGAGATCTTGTCTACGCATTTCTTGCTCTTAATAAAGATCACCGCATTCAGATCAGACCAACTTACGACGTACCGGTATATCGAGTGTTCACTGAAGTGGCAAGAACCATCATTTCGGCGACCGGAAACCTGGACATCTTAGCCGTTGCACCACGCCAATCCCGCCACAAATCCCATTTCTCTATTGATTACCCTGAGGATTTTCCATCGTGGGCTCCAAATTGGTGTTGTGGCCTATTGAGTGTGCCATTATTCTATCGAGCCGGTCGTGTTCCTTTCAAAGCCTGCCTGAGCTTGTCGTGGGTAAAACCAAACCCAGAGCCCGATAATCCGGATCATTTGGTATTGCAAGGGAAGGTTATTGGGATAGTTTACGAGACTTCTCCAGTCTTATCAGGAATGGGATCCCGAGAACGGCTAATCGACTTCGTCAGACTCGAAGAACAAAAGGCTGCTCTCCGCCAAATTTTACGTCGAATAACGAGCCAGTTTAAACTCACAAGGCAGAGAGTCCTGCGTGTTTGTGTGTCGGACGGGTCATTTGTACCGCATCTGTCCAAGACACTAGTGGAGCAAGATATCGATCGAGTTCCGGCAATTTACGGGGCTGAGTGAAGCCAATCTCAACAGTTTACTAGATGTGTACGACAGCTAAGAACAATTCGGATCACAGAGCTTTGAGAGACGACTCCTTTGGGAGTATGTTTTGGTACTACGAAACAGAAGGTTGTTTGTGACGGCAGATGGTCGTATCGGGCTGACTCAGAACTGCGTGAAAGCTGGTGACACTATCATCATTGCACATGGTTCTGCAACACCATTGGTAATTCGCGCAATCAACGAAAAGAAACGGATATTCAGGCTCATTGGACAATGCTATCTTGAAAAGGCAATGTTTGGAGAGGAGTACAATTTTGAGAAATGGCCCGGATCTAGTTTCATTATCGCTTAGAACTAGGTAATAGGGGGTGCTGAGTGAAACTGAGGCTTTTACGATTAGGAATTACACCGAGACAATGGTTCTGTGCATTGGTGTGTGCTATTGACCAGCGTGATGAGCGGACCGTGGCGCTGGCCAAGAGAAGGCGTGCTCGAAATGACATGGGTCTTGATAATTGGATTACAAATACAAGAATGCACACCTTGATTCTTGAGGCCATGTCGATTATTAATGGGAATGACAAGTCGTTGCATAAGAGCTGATGCGTATCTTTATCCATCGCTTTTTATTCGGGAACAGAAACTCTGACAAAAGAACATCACAACAATGACGGAGACTACGGAAATCAGCCGAGGGGAAATCGAGACCTGGCTTCTCGAGGTGAGTCGAGCCAAGCATGACGGAGGATCGACATTTGGAATTTCGCTGGATACCTCAAGGTAGCTAACCCTCTTCAACGTCTACAGTATCACAATGGCAGCACTAGCCTTGACGCAGATTCATGGCTTGATAATTTCTACACAGAAGACATCAGTTTGCAATATGCGAACCTCCCTATTGTCACTGGTGTTAGTGTTCGACAGGTACGTGCCGTGTACCTGGCACGTTATCCGTAATTAAGTACCGCTCTAGATGTTCAAGGAAACTTTTGCCAAGCTCGATATGATGACACATGATATTGTGTATTTTGGAATGTTTCTACCTTGTCTACTTCTTCGGCGTTTCTAATACTAATGGGTGTAGACTACGTTAGCCCTCGTATTTACCAAGCTGCGACTATCAGGTACTTGGTCAAGGGCGACGACCCAGAGAAGGATGTGATTGAAATACCAGGATTTGCCACGTTTTTCGTGAGAAAAGGGGAAGATGGGAAGATCAGATGTTACAAGGCTGAGATCTTTTTGGATCCGTTGCCTGTCTTTCAGCGCATTGCCGACAAAGGTCTATAATAGTCTAATTTTGACTCTGCAGTATTTCGGGACTCGTTGTCGGAATAGCCGGGCTTGGTACAATTTGTGCAACGTCTGACAGTGCTGATGTCTTGTCAAGCACGATAATGGTTGTTTCAGCGCCGTGGGACAGGGCCAAAAGAGACCATCAAGATTTATTGAAGCACAACAAAAGAAATGCTAGATGGGATCTAAAGAAGTGAGGCGGCCAAAATGCAATATTCGGTAGAATCCTCCCTGTCTGGCAAGAGGTTCAGATCATAGACCAAGTAGCTGTGGCTCCAGTCATGACCATGACAATGAGGGAATTCCAGGTAGAATGGTGATATACAAGACCAACAAATATACACGCGTGAGTTAGGACAGGGAGGGGTAAGGCGATGCTACACCCTGGTTGAAACGCCGAGACTCAGTTCCGATAGTCATGTTCCGAGAGCTTGGTGGTTACACCTGGATATTAAGACACTGTCGTCATCTAATGCACACAGACTTGAGAATATGAGTGAGGCGCACGTATATTACCTGGGACAAAGCATTTTCTCTGCTGCATGTCTGTTTGGATACTTCATTCGTTACCTTTAGCTATCATGTTTGATACAACGCCTATCGTCATCACACTTCTTCTCGCTATCGTGACCGCTGCGTATATCTTCCTCAGAAAGGATAATGAGGGCCCAGGGCCACGGAAATTTCCTCTTTTTGGGGACTTGCACCACTCGCCCGTCGACAAACCGCTCATCAACTGGGATGCTTGGGCGAAGCAAAACGGCCCCATCGCGACAGCCAAACTGTTTGGGATCGTTCCCATTATTATCCTCAATACATCCGAAGTGGTGACGGAACTGTTCAACAAGCGCAGTCAGTGGTATAGCAACAGACCGAGGTCAGTTAGAATGGAGATGATGACGGGCGCTGGCCCAGGTAAATCCAAGTTCACTCTCTTGCATGATTACGACGCCGACCTTCAACTATACCATCGCATCCTATCGCCAACTATCGGAGCACCTTCTACTCCTCGATATAAACCCTTAATGGAACTTGAGTCTTTGCAGTTGCTCGTGGATCTCATTGCTTTAGCAGAAAGAAACGAGGATCATATCACCTCGATCAGGACAGTCTACCCTCTCTTTGAGCGCGCCCAGGGGAGCATCATCATGTCATTACATTATGGTATGCGTGTTCCCACCTGTGAAGAGACCATTTTTCATCAAGTGGTAAATATGCAAGCCAAGCTGTCACACCTCCTTGCTCATCCAGGTCTCCCTGACTCTCTACCTGCGCTTCGTCATCTCCCAGCTTTAGTCTCCCCTTGGAAGCGCCACGCCAACAAGATATACAACGAACAAACGAAACTTTACATGAAGCTCATGAATCATGGCAGACAGTATGAGGGGTGGAATGCAACAAAGCAAATCATTGAAGCGACTGGAAAACAGGCCCAAGGTCCCCAAATTTCGGATCTTGACTTGTCTTTTGTGCTTGCCACCTCTATCCAAGGCGGCATGGAAACGTCCCCGCGTCAGATCCTCTGGCTGTTCGCAGGCTTGGTTCAGAATCGGGCCTTTTTAAAGAAGGTACATACCGTGCTTGACGACGTTGTTGGACATGATCGTCTCCCGGGTTTCCCAGACCGACCAAAACTATCTCTAATCGATGCTGCTGTTCACGAACTCTTGCGCTGGAGGCCTGTTGCTCCCGGTAGCGTTCCACGGAGGGCTGATAGAGATGATGATTACAACGGGATAAAGATTGGAAAGGGAACCATGATAATGGCCAACGCATGGTGTATTGGGCGTGATGAAGCCGTGTTTGATCCTTCCTTGGGAAGCCTGGACGATTATGTGCCCGAGCGGTGGCTGATCCATGATGGGAACAACGGCCAGCCCAAGCTGAGAAGGGACTTGCCCCTTGCCGCGTTTGGTCAAGGGAGGCGAAGCTGTCTGGGGAAGAAGGTAGCTCTTGATGGAATGTTCATCCAAGTTGCGAGACTTCTATGGGCCTTTGACGTCGAGCCTGTGGAAGAGGTTGACCCATGGAAGATGGACGTTGTTGGACTGATGATCATGCCAAACGACTTTAGGTTTAAACTGAGGTCACGAAGCATTTGGGCGGAGGCTACGATCAAACAAGAATGGAATAAGGCGGATGGGCATTAAAACTGATCGTGGATGCCTTGGAAGATGTGTGGCTGTCTCAGTTCTGACTAAGATAGGAGAGGCAGAGCGATGTTGGAGGATGACAACGATCTTTGTGCAATGCTTCCAACAAGAATATGGATCTTACGAAATACACAAGCTTACGCTTTAGCAACGGCTCGGAGCATTCACTACTCTAGCATTAGAGATATCCTGTAGTACCTAGAGGATGACATTATCTCCACGACAAATCTGATGTGGCTTCGCAACTGTTGCAGAAACCTATAAATGAGAATTCAGGGACGAGCTATCTATCTGCCCTCACTATCGCCCGACCTCTATCACTGTTGGCCTACAAAGACTGTGACTTGAAATATGATGCTCACGGAGTTGAATCAGAACGACCGCCATGTTCGTTTGGCATTCTGTCACGGGCCCAGGCATGTCCGTAGAGATTGAGGCTTTGTGTTAGCTTCGCGGGCCGATTATTTAACCTTGATCCGGCTTTCGCTTTCGTCCAAGCCTCTCGGCATAGGAATGTTAACTTCAGCCTCCGCTCAGGCCAGGGACCAGATGGCATTCCAGTATGCTTAAATGCTTGGAATGTAGCTTTCGGGACGAGAGCATGGTAACCAGTCTTAACTGCTCTAGACTTTCAAGGCTTCTGGGAGCGGGTGGCAACAATGATTTGTGTGTTTCGGGCTGAGTCTAGCTCAAGGCTGATCCGGACCAGTTGATTCTGGTGAATGGCCTCGAACGTAGAAACTGGGTGCCAAGAATGCAAGTTTCACTTGAATAAGACCCTGAGAAGGGGATCTCGGCAGTTGCCGATGAGAAGGGTCTGGTGTTAATAAGTGCGGTTAAAAATGGCGTGGGCTAGCCCAGGCGCATTCGATCAAACAAGAGCCTCGTTCAGCCCTACAGGACCAACAGTGTCTGTATTGGGTCAAAGCAAGCTGTCCACGGGAATCCTAAGCGAATATAGGGGAAGAAAGGAATGGCCTGATGGAAATTGACCTGTGTGGCTTTGGATTCTATCAGCCAAGTCGGCGACCACCAGACATTCCTCGCTCACAATGGCGTCTGACATTACCGCGTCTGGATCACAGCGCTTCGCAGACTGAATTATTTTTTAAAGAATCGAAAACAGCAGATTGAGTATATATGGGAGACTTCATCCATCTCCTTAAGTTGAAACTGCACATACACACACAGACCCGAAATACCAACTTCGTTCACTGCACCACATCATTTACCATTCTCCCTTAACCATGAGCCTTTCTCGCTCTTTCGCGCTCCTTGCTTTGGTGCTGGTGCACCCTTCTTTCGCTGGGACGAACCAGAACATTGTAACCATCTGCAGCGCCGTCGAGGGCACAGATGGCTGTACCAAAAACTTCAACATTCCCTACGATTCTCGGCCATTGACAACCTGTAAGAAAGCTACCATGATACAGATTCGCGGTACTAACTGGATCGAAGGTGGCAACAAGGCCAGCCCGTGCGGAGTCGAGATCTTGACCAACTCGGAGAATATTTGTGACATGATCAACGATGTCTTGCCCAACAACAACTTTGTCAACGGATATGCCACTTGGTGTTTGGCATTGCCCGATGCCCTTCGCGAGAGGAAGGCCGAGTCACCTATATGGACTGGCGGCAAAGTCAATGGAGCAACCACCAGGGCCATGAATGCCATTGCCTCTATCGAACAAGTGAGTGAGACTCCATGCCCGACGTGTTCGGATGATTATCTAACTCCTAGAGCAGGGATTCGCTGATGAAGGCTACGCGCCCAAAGACAACAAATCAAGTGTCATTTCCAAGGACCTCGCAAATAAGGACGGGTGGACAGTGCTTCAGGCAGCAGAGGTTTGTTTCTTTCTTAAGTTGTTCAAATGACACCAAGCTAACACGTATCAGGTCAACATAACCTCATACATATCTCTGGCCAAGTCTATCGATTTCTGTCAAACAACCTCATGCAGCCAGAAGCGGCTCGACGTGATTCGACAGTGGTTCATCAACTGGATCACTGCTGATACGCAGATCCGAAAGGGTTCGCTTTCTGTTTTGTTGAAGGGATGGTTCGATTCCTTCAAGGGGGCCTGGAAGACAAAAATTGCAGCCATCTCGACTTCGTGGAACACGGTGCAGGCTCGCCATGACTCGGTGTATACTAAGTTTACGGAAATGCAGGACACTGCTTGCCAGGGCAACGCGTGCAAAGGCAAAACGGCGGCAGGATTCATCAAGCAAGGTGAGTGGCCTCTACTATCCTACTATGGGCAGGCCTAATCGTGAGCAGTATCCGTCTTTCTCCTGAGCATAGATAACCTCTACGATATCGGCAACGCAGCCGGCGACGCGGAGAACATGAGACAGTACTTTCTCACCAGCTACCTAAACAACATCCAAAGCGCGTATAACCTTGAGCCAAAGAAGCTTGCACCCGTAAGCCCATACTATGACCTCGTCGTTCCCAACAAGTTGGAAACGTTGCGTATGCTCATGAATGGATTTGGTACTGTCACAACCGACTTGGACTACTATGCAAAGGAGATGCAGGCCAACTTTTACGCCTTCAAGCCTTTCAAGAAACATGCAACCACAGTTGACGCAGTCCTCAAGCGCTTCGACGCCATTCTTGCCCCAGACTGGAAGAACAACCAGGAGCTCTCACGGACCCCTGAACTCCGCAAGGTTCGCGACGGCTTCGTCAAGACCCAGGCCATCATCAAGAGCACCCTCCAAGGCCCGGTCGGAGATTTCTTAAAGGCCATCAAAGCTTTCAACGAAGAATTCGACAAGTTTCCCCTTGCGACCAAGAAGCTTCAACTTGGCTTTGGAGCCGTCCCGTATCAAAGATGGATTGACGTCGAGTTTGACTACCCCTGCAGAACCAACAAGGAACAGACTTTTACGGCTGCTGGCTTCTCAAAGGTGTATAAGTGGCCCGAGTTCAGCGCCTGCTCTTTTACAACCCAAAAGATAGAGCTCGTCTCCAACTGGATTCCTTACCTCAAGTATCGTTTTGCCTAGATATTGTTAGACCGAAGAGCGGCCAATGGGGCAAAGAACATGGATGCAGTAGTCCACAAGCTGTAGCATAATATCATCTCTTTGGATTCATTATTCTTCTCACCTGTGATACGGTTCGTAACGCACCAAACCATGCTTTTCTCGTAGAGCGTTCTCTATTTATGAGACCCGGGCTCTGGCCCCTGCCAGCTACTACCATTATCTCTTCATACATAGCCCTATTTACCATGACGAGAATAAAAGCAAAGTCTCTGGTAAGCATAGATCATGTGTTGCAAAATCGCCTCTACCTACTCATCGAATCTTCACCTTGGGCATGGTGCCATGGGAAATGTACAGACCACATTTAACTATTTGGTATATCGAGTATCCAGTCCCCTAATTAACCACTGCTCTGGGCCGACAAATGCGAAGGCCCGCCTTCAATCTCGTCTCCTATGGGGCCCGGGGACTGAATCATGTGTTGACTGGTTTGAGCAACAACGGATGATTTGGCAGTCCAGTCTGCTAGGACAATATCTCGAGGGGATTGTTCTGACTGGCGAGCGTTGCTTAAAGAAAATGAGAAACCTGGCATTATTCTACGGCATATAGGACGTAGTAACGGTAGTGAGGCTGCGTGATGAATTAGCGAGTGATAACCCAGGGATATCTGTAAGAGATTGGAAAGCTTACTCGACATGACGGCAAGGTTGACTTCGGCAACTGCCGCTGAAGAATGGACTCCCATTTCTAACGTGATTTCCTTCGAGCGAGAGTTAAACTTGAGTGATTCGACAAGCACAAAGACAGAGGCAAGGCAGACTCTGGCAAGAGCAGACGTTAGAAAGCGTTAATAAGTTCCATTGATAGTCTTACAGGGCGCCAAACATGAAGAGGGCAATTATGGCAATCTTTTGGCCCTTGGGCAGATGCATCTTGCCGACCTCGATTATCGGAAGGGCGAGAATGGCGCAGTCAATCAAAACATGTGTCAGAACCGTCGTAAAGAAAAACACAGTCTCGTTGACGCCGCAGGTGTGTTTAACCGAGTGATCCCATAAGCCTCGGATGGGTATACACTGAAGTGTTACCAGGAAGAGTCGCAAGATGAACCAAGCCAACGTCAGGCCAGAAAGGACCTGGACCGGTATTCTTACACTGGAATATTTGAAGAGACGCCAGTAGAAACACAGGATCGAGAATTTGCAAAAGGCGATGGTGAATGAGTATAGAACACTTGAGCACCAGAGGATCAACCAAGATGCCTTTGTCTTCTCGTCCAGGGTTAGATGAGAGGACAAGCCTTGCTCAATCGGCCGACCTAGGCCATAGTCGGCAACCCCTATGCAACACCATTTTAGTAAACAGGGAAAGGTCTGAGAGGAATAAAGGCATACAAATCAAAACATCAATACAATATCCGAGACAGAAGATCTGGACCCCAAGTCTTGGTCAGCATCCAAGTAAAGGCAAAGGCAACGGAACCCACCCAGCTGCACACAGCGAGTATGTCCTCCAGCCCATATCCAGTAGTTGTCATGCGCTTAGAAATAAGTCGAAGAATGACCACGATCGTAGCAATAGGAAAAGTAATACAGAACGAGGCAATAATGTTAGGTGTGTAGTCAACCATGACGCATGATGGTGGTCCTGAAGCCGCTTATCACCCCATGGCTGAGGAACTGGAAATTCATGGAGGAGCAAAACACTCGGTCGGAAGAAGCGGGAAAAACTGGGGAGATTTGAAGAAAGCGTGGAAATGACCCAAAAGCCAGTGTCACTAGCATAGCATCATTGGCTCAATGACAAGACCTAACTGTCGCCCTAGTCGGAGGAGGATCGGAGAAACGGGCCTTTGAGAAGCACTTGCAGAAGCAAAATATTGGTAGATTCTCATAGAGAAGTGTATATATTATGACACGGACGAGGACCTAGTATAACAATGGATAACCCATTTGGGCTACATAGATGTTCCTGATCGTCTTGGCTGTCTCTAGTCACCTAGCCTTGGAGTCAATCGAACGAGCCAATATCGCCCGTGCAAATAGACACTCTCCATCAGAGCCCTTATCCTATTTTGATGCCTCCTCCACTGGCACTAACCACACATCCCGTAATCCACCGAGCATCCTTGCCGCAGAGAAGTCCAACCACATCTGCCACGTCCTCAGGTTGTCCAAACCGCGGGATGCTCTGTGTCGGGAAGAACTCGTCTTGGAACCTTTTGACTGCTTCCGGGCCACAATCGACGACAGCGTCAGTCTCGGTCAGACCGGCCGTAACAGCATTAGCAGTGGTGCCCTCCATGAAGCTATACCTCTCATCCTTCCCGCCAAATGCCTGGGCCCAAGTCCGACACAGAGATTCGCCCGCTGATTTCCCGGCTGCGTACATGAGCTGGTCACTCCACGGTTGTCGAGATCGGATAGATGAGATGTAAATGATGCGACTGTTAGGCTGGAAGTATCGCCGGCGAACAAGCTCCTCGACGATCATAACGGGGGTTTGAATATTGCCGAGCAAGCTGCGCTGGACCTCGGTGGTTCCCATATCGCCAATAACACCGGGCATGGGGTCGCTAGCGCAGTTGATGAAGATGTCGACACGGTTGTTGAATGTTTTATTGATCTCATTAGCGATGACACTGGCGCAGTCCTCGGAGAAGATATCAGCGACGAGTCCTTTGATCATAAGACTCGCAGGTTGTTCTCGTGCCGTGGATTCAAACACACGGCTTGTTATCTCTTCATCGAGGCCTGATGAGATAGCTGTGATGCCCTCGTCACCAGTACAGGTTCCGAGGATGGAGCAGCCTCGGCTTGCGAGATTGAAGGCAATGGCACGACCGATGCCGCGGGATGCGCCGCTTATTACGGCGACCTTGTTGATGAGGTCTAGGTCGCGTATCGGGGACATGATTGTGGCTTCTCTTGAGTTGTTGGTGTCCTGAAGAGAAGCTTGTTCGTTGAGAGACATGAGATGATCTGCTCATTTGAGTCACAGCCGCTCAAGTATGACGTAACCAACTTATTCGGTGGCGCCAACAGAAACAAAGATGGGTTAGGTCCGCTTCATATTGAAGTCAACATACATAGAAGTGATCCAGGGAGTATGGTACTTGCTCTTTGACCCTTTGATCTGCTACAAGTACGAGATTGTATTACCTTAACTAACAGCTTGCCGCCGTACTACTCCTCTCCAGTATCCTTCCCCCAAGAGTCGAGCTGTAGCATCACCCCAATATCCAACCTGCATTCTCATCTTGCTCTGCGCTAAACACACCTTTAAGATGAACATGCTTGAGCTGGCAAAGAAGATTGAAGGCTTTCCGTCCCTCGTCGCCACGAAGAAGGTCCTCGCAAGTAGCGCGTGCGACACTCAGAATTTCCAAGTCAGGCTCTATCCTACGTCCATTCTTGTCAAGTCCATACACGGCATTGAAAATGCACCAAATCACCGCGGGGACGTCCATCTCCTTGGTCAAACTTTTATACGCGTAGGGCTGATCTCTCAGAATAGGCTCGCAGGCGTCCCTGAGTGCTCGCATCACTTTCCAGCACTGACGATGTAGCAGGAAGTAAGGGAATGTCATCTCGAGGGACTCAGTACCGAGGGTGATGAGAAGCGCTTTGATGAGCTTTTCGGGAGCAACAAGCTCAACGTTTGTAGCTCTTCCAGAAGCCTTATCTTTGGCCTTTTGTTCTCGAAGTCGCTCGTTGGCTCTCAGCTGTTGCTGGTCTCTGATCTTGATCATGGATATGTGCTTTTCGTCCGACGTGTCCTCCTCTGTGTAGGTACTGCGAGCAATAATATCCTCGACCAACTCAGGTGTCCAGGCTATTTCGGTTCCGATGCCAATCTGGGCCTTGGCGAAGACGCTCGAGACTGGCACGCCCCGTTCGATCATCCGTACGCGTGCTCGAGAAGCAGTGCCACGGTTTGCTCGGCGATTGCGAGCGAAGGCGGTAGCCGTGTTGCCGTTCTGAAGATAAAACTTTTCAAAGCAATCATCAACCGTCTTTGGCCGACCCTCTCCAACCCAGAAGTTGGACTCGCCAAGCATAGAGATGGCAATCTTCATGTCCATCCAAGTGCTCTTTAGACCAAGAAGATTATGGAGATGGGCGCAATGCATGATGGTCTGCCAGGAATTCGCCAACTTGAGGCCCAGGTGGTAGACCTGCAGACGGACGGTCAAGAGGTACAAGCCAGACAGGACGGGGGAGAGGATCCAGGTTCGATTTGTTTCCTTGTCTAGGAGAGACGTGTTTCCACCCCCTTCTTTGAGCAACTTGATCTTTGCCTGGTGAGCCGAGTCCTTTGCACCCCGTGCAATACTGATCCTCAGCTCTTGCAGCTCCCTGTCCCAAACGGGAGTCCAATCCCTGTGCTTGATGTCTTTGTGGTGCTCCAAATGGCCAGCTAGCAAGTCGTCCATGATGCCAACCTCCTTTCTCATTTTCGAAAAGATCTGTCGTGCCGCAGGGGCACCCAATACGTGATGAATGTCGAGAAACACCTGGGCCGCGAATATGAGTGAAAAGGGCGCCTTGTGTTCCTTTTTGAGGATCCTCATTCCGCGAAGAAACTCATCCTCAGCTTCAAAGTCGGGCCCCGTATAGCCACGGCCAAAAGATCAGTGACATGCTGCGAGAGAATGATCTGATCCTGCTTGAACTTAAATTTGTTGGTCAAGGAGGCCCAATTGCTCGTAGCATCGTCGTATTCACCATGCCGGCCATCACCCAAGACAATGAAACTGTTGGGAATGAGCTCTCGGAGAAGCCTGTCGAATGTTATGAATGGGATGAAGTAGTATTTGCTGGCTTGGTCGTAGCACTCGTAATTTGCGTCTTGCTTTCCAGTGACCACTCCGTCGGACCAAACCTGGTCTTCTGTCATTCCACTGGCCATGCAGGCAGCAACGAAAAACTTCTGCAGAAGTCCATTAACCCCTCCCTCCATTTTGGCAAGAAGAGGTTCCACTTCTTCAATCAGCCCGCGGCGACGGAGACGGCCGTATTGGTGGCAACGGCAGCGGCAGCGAGGTCGAAATCACCCTTGCCATGCCTGGACCAGATCCATCGGGTCCGTGCCCTGATGAGCTCCAGATCCATCATCAGAGCCGCAAAGGCAAAATAGATGTCGTCAAAGGTATTCGGCGGCTCTGCTTCGTAAGAGGCGGCATCATCCTGGGCAGGTTTAGGCCTCTCGTGGGACGCATTGAGAAACATGTTCTGGAAGCTCTCAGATGGTTCATCCACCGTTAAAGCAGCAAACCTTCCCCCTAGACCCTGGGCTGGATCTCTGGAGGTGTCCTTGCTGGTGTCGACAGCGGCATCTAAGGCCACAGCTGCGGTGGTGGGGGTCATTCTGGGTCGCAGAGCCTCCCGGACTGCCTCGAGGATACCAACAAAATATTCATGCTTCTTATCAGATTCGGGGTCCGCCTTGGCTCCAGTTTCGCCCAGCTTGGTTCCAAACGCGGATCGAAGAGCGATGAGGCGGTCAATTGTGGTAGAGAAGATGTCGGGTACTGACACTCGACGACCAGCAATAAAGTTGGCCAGTGGCAAAAAGTCCTTAATAGCGATGATGTGCTTCTTCTCGTTGGCTGGCTTGGGTTTGGATTCACCGCTGCTGCGAGCTTTGGCTCTCGCCTTGCCCTTCAATCGTCCGCTCGTCTTCGGCGCAGGTGTTGAATGTGAAGTGGCCAGCAGATCAGCAGAGTAGCCGCGGGAAATGGCAGTCGAGGCCAGCCATGAAGCGACCGAGTCGGTGTCCAGCTTGTACTGCCTGTAGGTACCCAAGAGCTGGGGAGGAAGCATGGTGACGGTAGAAGGGCGTCCAAGAAGAGATACAGATACAATTGATGAGAGATATGAAAGCTGGACGACGTTGAAAAAGTTTTGTTCTCGGGGGGATAGCTATTTTGGTGTATTGGTCCCATTCTTGCTCCGTCCTTAGTGTGACCATTTCTCGAAGAGAGGAGTCTAGACTCAACAGCGGCCCGCTTTATCCCCCCTGGTTGCAGAAAACACAGAATAACTCCTAACGAAACGGCGGTCAATAGGTGGGGTTAATTCCCATGTTACTTTTTTTCTTTCTTTTATGAAGCTTAGATCTTTTTTTTATCCCTCTTTTCTATCCTTGTTGTCTCAAGCCCTCTCTAGTTTGCTTCACCGTCAGATCTATTGGTGATGCCTTTGGAGCCAAGAGCTTGTAAATCTAGATGCAATACTCTGTGTCGACACCAAAGCCGTATCTTAGTCACTTTCAACATCAGGCTAAGCATAAGCAGAATTCACTATTTAAAGACCAAGAATATTTCAATTAATTCTCTGGAAATATAACTTTGAGTATCTTCTCAGTCGGAGTGTGATCACGACTGCCCCTCATGCGATGACACCACGTCACCATTCTTGCCTCCTCACCACCCTCAAACATAAATTCGCCGCCCTGCTGGTTTGCTTTTCCCACCTTAGTCACAGGATAACCGGCCAGCAGTCCCCTAATGAGATTGAACAGCGACTGGAAAAAGTAATATGTCGTCGATTCTGAAGCGTAGTCCTTGGCCGGTCCCTCAACCGATGTTGTGATCATACCCAATCCTTCAAACAGCTTGCCCGTAGGTTCGACATAGACAGGATGCTTGCAGCCCGTTTTTTCGATATACATCTTTATCACCTCGGGAACCCCACTCCCAATAATAACGATGGACGTGTTGGAGGGGGCGATCTTCTCAGGACTGGCTTCCTCGGAAAGGAACTTGGTATATTTTGAGCAGGACTAGAGATGGAGATTAGAGACGATACTCTAACAATCATACCCGACAGAGCGTCTTACGCCGCATAGAAAGTGGCGCGCAAAAACGACCAAGACACGGCCCGATGATTCCGGTCCGCTGTAAAGGCTTTTGAACGGGCGCCCGACGCCCTTGTCGTCAAGTACGGGTATATCTTCAACGGCCTTGAGCTCTTCGATGGAGGGCGGAGTGTCATTGGATGGTCCAAGCGGATCATCTTCTTGGTTGAGCTCACATGCGCTAGCCATGGTTAGTTATGATTTTGAGTCGAGGTTGAATTTGAGATTGTGCCTTCTCGGGGGGTGACGCAACTACTTTATATCCGGGAGATAAACCACCATGACACTTCAAGGATGGTAAGACAAGATTGTGTGATGTGAGATGATCTGCCTACTTACCTGCCTCGGATAGGTCAGATACCGATGCAGCAGGCAATGTGACTGCTGTCTTGACTAGGCAGACGACGACGTTGCCAGGTAGACTTTGAAGATGGCTGCTCAGCGGCTCATGGCACCTCATGTTCAACCTGTGAGGGATGCGATCGCATCGTATTTCCTCAATAGGTAGATAGGTACAATGGGTTGCACAGTTAGCCCATGCTCTGCACCTGTTTAGTGGACAACGACCAACAGGTGCATTGTGGTCAGACCAGATTCTCAAAGCTTACAAAGCCTTTGCTTTAATTCGTTTCTCCTGAAAAAGCTACAAGATCAGAACGCTACCATTGTGCGGCCTGAAACCTACCGCAATGGTTCCATTTTGATTGCCCGTGGCGGTTTTGGGCGCGCTCTGTCGGCATCGATCCTTAAAAACAGCTTAGAAGCTGAAAAGTCAATGAGGATTGGTCAAGAATGCCTTGAGTAGTCTTAACACATCTACAGCACTTCCTTCTGTATGTACTGTACCAGCGCTGACGGCGTCGCGATGACTAGATCGGCAACTAATTGGTCTGCTCAGTGTCGATGACGATGTGAGCATCACTAACCTCGTCTTGTTCAGCTGCCTCTTGGCCAATTTGACGCGATCAATCTTTGGCAGTATCTGTAGACACCTAAAATCATGCAGGAACCCATCTTGTTGGCTGCTTCCAGACCTTGGAACTTCAGCCTCTCACGGTGAGATGATGATGTGAGGTAATTTCCCAAGCAGCCACAACCACACCCTGAATATTCCCTCGTACAGTATCGCTCCTCTCAGCCGCTCTTGATCTCGATTTTTCAAGCAGAATCAAATGAGCTACAAACCATATCTGGCGCCACGAACCTTGTCTAGGCGAGGGGAAATGGCTAGGTGAGGAAGCCACACCAAGCCAGCAATGGACCATAAACGGTGACACCATTTCCAACCCTCCAAACATATCAAGATGTTATCCAGCAGGAATACAAGTCTACTCATTCTCACGAGGGAAACGGCATACTGTACTCTCGGCAGTGCAACAGACATGTGTGCACACACCGAGCTGCTGTACCCCAAACGCCATCATACGTGGCTCTTTACAAGCGGCTCCATCGGTCCGCCAACAGGGCCGATCATCTGCAATAACCCATGCACGTCACTGTTCCAGGCAGTTTGAGCAACAAACGGCGTACATGCTATGTATAGTACTAGAGGCAATGGAGGTAATGGATGGTAATAGAAGTGAGGGAGCGGTGAGACCACCCAAGATTAATCAGATCTTATCAGATTGTGCGGGGAATTGGACACCACCTCACGGACTGTCGGTATGTAGAGGGTGGGCGGCAAGGACGGGGAAAAAAGTTAGCGGAAAAATTGGAAAAAATTTCAAGAAAAAAAACAAGGAAAAAAAAGACCCAGGCAGGCAGGAAAAAGGGCGTCGTCACGCCTTCGGCAATCCCTTGAGGCCCAATAATTGTGGCAAGCTGCAGGGCTTGGCTGCGTCATTTTACCTCTTGATTTGCCCGGCAGCTGAAAATCGGCCTCCGTCCTGCATTAGCGAGGTCGGTAGCGCGTTCCAGGCGGCACAGCTTTTTGCCTTCAGAGGGTCAAGTGCGGGGAACTCACTGATCCGAACTTCGGCCCTTGAGTCACTAGCAAATATCAAGCTCTTCCTCTCTGTCCTTCTCTCTCTCTCCTCCGATTCTTCCTCCTCAGCAAACACATCACACACTTGTCAACGACATACACACATACACACACACTCAGAAACAGACACTGCATAGTCTGGATGCTAAGGCAGATACAATGCAGACAGCCAACAACCCCATCTCCCACCACACTAGCCACACCATGGGCCAAGGCGCCGCCAGCAGCAACGGCGGCGACAATAGCAGCGGAACGCATTGCGTGGGTCACCATACGAGCCACACCATGGGCAATGGTGCCAGCAGCAGCAGCTCTGGTGCCAATGGGGGAGGTGGGGTTGGTCAGGCCTCGGACGGGGAGGGCAACGGTATGTGATGCTATTCCCATAGGTATCTTGATCAATCAACCTTGCTAACACACCGTAGGACACCACGACGGCGTCCTGGAAGCCCCCCTAACGAGCCCTGACATTGACGATTTGAACTCAACTACAATTATTGACGACGATACCGACTCTCTCGCCGACAGCATCAGCGGCCTCACTGATGGAGGCGTCAGCTCTGGAGCAACCTCGATGCGCTCCTCTGTCAACTTGGCCAACTTTAGCATCATCGACACCACCCTACGCGAGGGTGAGCAGTTTGCTACTGCCCATTTTGATACCGAGACCAAGATCAAGATCGCTCAGGCCCTCGACGAGTTTGGAGTCGAATATGTGAGTTGTTGCGGCACCATACAATCGTCATATCCCAGCTGACACAACCCCCCAGCTCGAACTGACTTCGCCTGCTGCGTCTGAGCAGTCCAAGCTGGATTGCCAGGCCATCTGCAAGCTGGGTCTCAAGGCCAAGATCCTCTGCCACATTCGATGCAACATGGACGATGCCAGGATTGCCGTCCAGACCGGCGTCGACGGAATGTATGTCTCTACCAATATAATCTGTCTCGTATGACACTAACAACACATCGCAGCAACATGTGCATCGGCACGTCTGCTCAGCTCATGAAGCATTCCCACGGCAAGGACCTGGACTGGATCGCTGCCAAGGCCACCGAGGTCATCCAGTTCGCCCAGTCCCACGGCGTCGAAGTCCGATTCTCCGGCGAGGACTCCTTCCGCTCCGACTTTAGCGAGATCATTAAGCTGTACTCGCTCGTTGACCGTCTTGGCGCCCAGAGAGTGGGAATTGCTGACACGGTGGGAGGAGCCACCTGGCGTGAGGTCGATGAAAAGATCTCGACCCTCCGTCAAGTCATCGGATGCGACATCGAGACTCACTTCCATAATGATACTGGATGTGCCGTCTCTAACGCCTTTACTGCCCTTGAGGCTGGCGCTACGCACATTGACACGACCGTCCTGGGTATTGGAGAGAGGAACGGCATCACCTCTCTCGGAGGTCTCATGGCCTCTCTGATGTACTCGGAGCACAAGTCTGTCCTGAACAAGTACAAGCTCGAGAAGCTAGCCGCTCTCGAACAGTTGGTGGCCAAGGCCGTCGACGTGGAGATCCCTTGGAACAACTTTGTCGTCCCCGCCAATTTTTGAAAATCTCCGGATAGCATGGATGGATGGATGACACTGGAAGCCTGTGAAAGGGCCTATTAGGGAGGCTTCTCACTCGATCTTTACTTTCGTTCACCTTACTTTTGGGGCACTCACTACCTCGGAAACTTTGTGCCTCTCCAGTCATTACCTCTATAAGTCACTCCTTACATTGGGCACTTTGCGTTTCCATCACACGTGCATGAACTGTTTGCATTAACTAGCTTTGATGACAGAGTGATGTCTAGTAGACTCGAGACCGTAGCTTGACATAGACCTCGTTGGGGTTTCGAGTGAGTGAAAAGACTTCCTTAGGCACTGCCAGAGCCTCTGGCAACGACAAGAATTCAAACTTCCATGTTATAAGCGTAAAGAAGATCTTCATCTCCCGGTACGCCAGTCTCCTCCCGAAACACGCTCTCGGGCCAAGCCCAAATGCTTGAATTGGAAACAGGTTTGCGTCAAACACCGTCTCCTCGGCGCCATCCTCATGCTTCTCTACTCGAAGCCACCTCTCAGGAGAGAAAGCCCCTATGTCGATCTCATCGTTGACAGGATGCTTCTCCCTTCGCGACGTCGCCCACTCGCTCTGGCGAGACTCGTCAAACTGTATCCTCGGTGTGAAGACACTTGGTCCGTTGGCGAGGAATACGACAGTCGTACCCTTGGGAATGTGGGCTCCCAGAATCTGCGTGTCTGTCTGCGCCTCACGCATGCACATGGCCAGGGGGCGCGAGTGGCGAAGCACTTCCTCGACGACGGCATCGAGGTATGGTACCCGGGCCTGGATGATTTCTTCGAGTGAAGGGAGTCGCTTCTCGGCTCTGGCTTGGGGGTGGGCCTGATCAAGTGCCTCCCGGAGGTGAGCCTGGACACGCTGGTCCTTGCTGAGATAGCTTATTCCCCATCGCAGAGCGGACGAGGTGGTCTCGTGGCCACCGAGGAGGTATGTCATCAACTATAAGGATCACGTCAGCTTCACACCAAGTACATCCGGACGGCTTTTACAAACCTCGCTTGTGATGGTCTGTGAGTAATAATCAGGCTTTCTACCCTCCTTCTCTGCCATGGCTTCCTCTCGAGCAAGGATCTGATCCACAGCGCAGCGTTGAGCCTGACCAGTACGTCGGCGTTCCAGACCATTGGCGATTTCACGTTGTTGTAGACGGGTAGCCAGACGGTGGGCATTTCTCATGACGGAGGAAAGATGACCATAGAGGAAATGGAATAGGCGTGGAGAAGGCGACCTGATACTCATGGATACACTGTCGGACATTCTGGTGAAAGCCTCGAGTTCTTCGGCGAGAGGTTCCTCCTTGAAGATGAATTCATCATCAGGCCCCCCGGTTGCGTTGATTTCACTCTCGTTATCGGCGTCAAGAGCCTCAAGGGCCCTGACCAACTGTGTCTGATCAGGCTCAAGACCGAATGCAACACAGACGATAATGTCGAGAGCGGCATGGTGAATATCACGGGAGGCACCGAAAGGACGTCCCTTGGCTAGGATAGCTTTGCACTCCCAGAGCTTGAGAAGCCTAGCAAACTTGTCGTAAATTTCTGGAGCAGAGATCTAAACACATGTCAGTAGGTATCCATGAAAGGAACGCCGGTACCGAAGACACACCTCAGCCAAGAAGGACGGCGTCATCAAGTCTTTGACAAGTTCCTTGTTCCTTCGGAATTGGGGATCAGAACTCTTGAGAGTAAGCTGGCTACCGGGGATAATACCCCCAAAGACCGATATGGTGACTCTGGCCCTGTCAAACTCCTTGAGGCGGTGCATGCAAATGTCGGCCGCCTCGTGGTGGTCCGCGACAACAACCCATGGCTTTCCAAACGGAGCGACAAAGGCCTGAAATAGAGGTGACTGATGCTTGGCCGGTTGAGTGGCTAGCCAATTGGTCACACTACCAACGGCCTTGATGTCGGGGAGATCGCCCAAGATGCGCTCTTTGGCTTCCGCATTGTAGGGGATGAAATCCAGGGGTCGAGGATAGAACGCGTCGCGAAACGTGTAAATGACTGCAACGAGAACGCTGCTACCTACCAGCAGCTGCAATGGCAGCGAGCTAGAGACATCTGGCCATGACATGGCGTCGCAATCTTTGAACGAGGAGAATCAACAGCCAGCTCTTGAGAAACGGGAGAACAGGACAAGCAAAGTAGGTTGATCCCAAGCCGAGCAAAGGGCCTCAAAAAAGGAAATCCAGACCTCAACAACTTACCGAACAGGGGTCCTGGCCACGGCATCTCAACAATGGGGGCCGCCAGCCAATAGATGTCGCCCCAGTCATCCGAAGGGCTGGCAAGCCCGTAAGCTGACGGTAGCTAGCGTCTTCTTGGCGAGCAACGGGTCCGCAGGGTTTTGTAATACCGGTTCGTCATTGGTCTCTTTGCGGCCTCAAGGTCGCATCGTTGGTTCGCGCAATGGAGTCTCTCTGGGTGATGACTACAGAGCCTCTAAATTGACTGTGCTTTGAAGTGTGACGTGAGCTTGAATCTTATGTCTTAAGTGTCAGTAGGATTCTCACAGAGGAGCGAAGCGAGCAATGCCTCAACTTGACGTGTAACTGGCCCCACGTTCTTACGTCCAGCGTTCGATAACGGTGGTCATGACACGACTGGGAGCCCTCAACGGGATAGAAAGTGACAAACAGGCTATGGGCGCAAAAGAAGTCAAGAAATTAAGTATTTCTATTCTTCAGTAAGGATATCCTTCGTTTTATACGATAAACCAGCAAGCCTAGTACGCAATATAGCAACGTTCTTATCCCAACCTTTACATTCCTTACTCGCCAAAGTTACCTACCCTGAAGCGCAAGAGCTATGTATTTAATCAAGACGCCTAATAAGAACGTAAACTCGACGTGGGTAAGGCGGCAATGAATCTTGTCTTGCGGTATAATGTTTAATGTTGCCATCAATTAATAAATATCCTCATGGTCATTATGTGTGGTGGCTTGCTTGGAGTCGTCATTGACATTGGATGGGTTGTAGGCCAGACTCACGCCCTAAACATTTTGAGGTTGTTGCCCTTAGAGTAGATTACGATAAAAATTACTAAAAGAAGCCATTGAATCACGGTAAAAGTGCACGCCTGTAGTAATTCCTTTGACAGATGCGAGACAATAACGTAAGTGGTGGAGGGACTCTAGGTCGATAAGATGAACGGATAGACTGTACGGCAATTTGGGGAAGGGAGGACGTTGATAAAATTTGTCAGCAATACGTTTAGCACAAAAAGCGGTACCTATTGAATTTGAAGGCATCGTTCCATGAAACAGGTGTGCAATCAATGCCTATTTGGTGGAAGTCTGATAGGGGGGGTGAAGATGGTGATGAAAAGGTAAGTTAATAGATACTTCTTGCTTCGTGCATTTTGTGGCGGAACAGAAGTCACTTCCATCAGACTAACAGAGGAGGCGATAAATCCACCTCACCCTTTCTTGGTTAATTACCCATCCTCCGAGTATAACAATATGAGTAAATTTATTCGCATTGTGGTAAGCAACCCTATTTTAAAGACATCTAGGAGTATTGAATACAGTCTACGAGTGCTTCTCGCAATAGATCGAATCCCGGTTGGCGACCCTCATCTCACAGCCAAACCTCTCACAGGTGTGGGCAGAACAGTAAGGGGAACGTTGGGGACCGTTCTTCTTCGTCACTGCATCGGTGAGACATGCCCAGTATCGGGCGGCGCAGGTATGCTCCTCACAAAAAAGGCCTCTGCGGCTGTCGATGGAGATGACGGGTTTTGTGCACGGCCCAGAAGAACAGATGTTGTTGGGATCGTACACGGCTTGCTGCAGAGGGGGTTTTCCTGGAGCTGGCTCTTGAGTGAATGACTTCGTCGAAGAGACTTTGCTAGATGGAGCTCTGAAGCATTCCTGAAGCCTCTTGAGCTTCGTCTCAATGTCCTCACGCAAGATCATCTTTTCCACCTGTTCCTTTTCTATCCTCCGGGCACAATTGTCACAATGCCCGCCAATATATAGGATCTTGAAGTTTGAGGCATCCATACGTTCAATATCAACCACCGTCTCGGCGATGGACATGTTTATCTCGTTGATAATGCAACCGACGGGAGTGTCGCTTCTCCATACCGCTTTTGTCCTCTTTCGATGGCGATTCCCGCCTCCGCCGCAGGAAAACTCGAGCTCTACAAACCGACCCATCTGATGGAGTTGATATGTTGGCCGTCTGTGATGTGGTGAGCGAACGGTGGCGTTGGCTGGTTGTAGAACATGATGCACACCCATTTAAGAATCAGGCCTGCTTCTTATATGCACAATTACTTTTCTTTGTTCTTGTCAACCCTCGATTGTGTTTCCTTTGTTCCTACCGCCTTCCTTAGACTTCTCCAACGAATACAACACTAGGCTTGGGCTTGAACAGTACTTAGTTACGGTGCACAATGAACAGTGCAGCTAACCGAATGTTCATTGCTTCAATACGCCTAGTTCTTTCCAGAGTGACAGTTCAAAGAAGGAACAAACCCTCACAACAATACACACATTCTCATCATCTGCCAAGACAAACTACGGAATTCTTGCCACTCCCAAATCTGCCCTTGAATGTGAGATGATCCGCGCAGTAGAGGATAAAGGCAGGGAATTCACTGAAGCGACAGTCTCAACAATACAAAACACTTTAAGGCGATTATGCGCTATTCAATGACTGAACTATACCTTAATCGGAATCTATGACAATGACCTCAACGTCGTTCTTCTCTCTTTGACTTTCAATCTGCTTCAACCTTGCCGCCGACCACGCGCCATAGGCCTTCAGCATGCCTATATGTGAACGTTCCTCACAGTAATCTCTCATCCGCCGATGCGCCTCTACAACCCACTGAGCCTCCAAATTTAGCCTCAACTCCATGTTTCGACTCGATTTTACCGCTTCTCCACGAATAGTGTATGCCACCTTGGCTTCGCAGACAGGACAAAGATATGGTGGCTGGCGCACATCATCAGCTATGTTTGCTGTCGACTGCATCATACATGCGTAGTACACGCAGTGGCCCATGCCCACGCAGTGTCCTAATTCATGAGCCGCCGTGCGACACACTCTCGTTAGCCAAAACCCATTCCAGTCAGCCGGTGTCGTGGGCCACAGTATGCCTCGTGATGCTGCCACAGCAGCCGCAAGAGGTGCATCAGACGTATTGTTACAGTGAATCATCACCGCGGGGTCAAACTCTTTGTGTCTGCCTTTGAGTTCGGGCTCATCCTTTTCCCAAAGACCATTCACGTAAACCTGACAGTGAGATGCTGGCCAACTATGTGCGTGATCAACATTGTTGTGTTCATCCAACACTGGGTTGTATCGGAAGGTTGAAACGATGCAGATCCGAGAGCCCCCAAATGCGCGCCCAGCACAGAAGTCATCCTCTTCGTCTTCGTAAAGATCAAAGTGCGTCAGGAGTACGACGGCAAAGGCATCCTTCGGCACATTCGCCAATAGCCCATCAAGCATGTGCGAGAGATTGAGTTGACCTTTAGCAACACCGTCGCCCGACGCACGAAAGTCGATTCGAGTAGGCGTCCCGTTGTTGATGACAAGATCAACATGTCCTCGGTTGTCAGCTTGACGACTCTTGGAACTAGACAATCGACAGCGCGTAAGAACACAGTGATCATGTAGCACCTTGACGTCAAGTCCGTGATAGAATGCCCTGATATACTCAGCGATATCGTCTGCACTTGGCTTTTCGTGCTCAAGCTCTGAGTTGGTACCCACAACAGTCTGTGGTTTTACCCAATCACTCATACAAGCAGCATCAGGAGCTAGCGAAGGGCTATCGATGACGTAGAGGGTTTTTCTCCTTGTAGTGAGCGAGTTGCGGTGACTTTCTCGTGCAAAAGACTTGAGAGTTTGTGGTGGTTCCTTTGGATCCAAATCAAGGGCGTCTTGTGGCGTGAGGTTCACACCAGGGAAAGCCGAGATTGGAGGCTCTTCATCACTTGATATTGATGCTGAGCTTTGTTTATTCGAAAGAGTCGCTGCTGCCAAACGTGCTTCCTTGGATGGGCGTTGATAGTACGAGATGGCCGAAGCATGTGGAGACTTGTCGGTGTATAAGACAGCGTGAGGGCAATTTCGTGGGTACTTAAAGCGCGCCATTCCAAGAACGTTTTGTTTTTATGATCTCGTCTTTCAAAGACCACGGAGGGTTCAATCGAATGATTTAAGTAGTTGAAGGATCAGGCCAAGCCAGGAACTGTCGGGCCAGGCAACAGCGCACTTGGAGCAGATGTTGGCGGTGAGTCACGGCGAAATTCGGTCCAAGCCAGGCCAGGGGTGAACAGGAGGCTAAATATCTATCCGTAGGTTCACCAGTCAATGTGAAACGTCACCCCTGTGGGATTAAATAGTAAGTTTGATAGGCTGGTCTGACCTTGTGAGTTGTCAAGCCTTATTAGGGACGATTGTCCTAAGATCGCTACAGTGATTAATATACACAGCTCCGGGGCTAGATGAAGACCCTATACTAGACTAGGGAACCTTGAAGGGAATGACACTGGTTCACGATCATACTTCTTCATGCTTTCGGGCTTATCCACGATGATTGGCATCTACAGCAATGTAGTCTCCTCTGAGGAGTGTAACAGAAGCAAACTGGCCACGTGATGATTTTGGTGTGCCACTGCCCGAGCAATCAATACAATCTGGACGAGTGACAAGAAGAATGAAATGAATCATGGGCAGAGACACTTGTGAGTTCTCAATCACGAGCGCCGTGTCTGTATATATACAGCCTTCTCTCTGGCACCTCTCATGTTTCCTTTATTCTTCAGTATACTGTTCCGTCAACAAACATCTACCTCCTTTCCAGAGCGATCTCCAAAAGCAACAGGTCAAGGGAGTTGACCTCGTAAAGGCGGTGCATTTTAGCCAGTACGTACTGCAAAAGACCGGAAATTCTTTTTCACAATGCTTACTCTCGAAACTAGGGTGGTTTCAACTAACGAAAGGCTTTGTTGGTGAGTCTCAAAGTCAACTTTTCGATGAGCGAAAATCCTCAAACTGAAGAGACACGCCCACGTAAAAAGGCCAAGAGGGGAAAGATTTACGTTCGGCGCATGCCCTGGCATGTTAGAGTATTATCGCATCTAGGATTTCGACCGCGACTGGGTATTGGCAACCTCACCAAGGCGCGTAAAGATTACGATATTGTGTTCGACGAGAGGGACACTCAACACTTGGAGAAGTGGGGATATAAGAAACCAAAGAAGGGGAAATCCAAAAAGAAATACTCCAAGAAGGGGCATTCGAAGAAGTCTTCAAAGAAGAGGTCCTCCAAGAAGGACACTACAGAGCAAGAGGAAGAAGACACAGCGGTTGACCCGTCTGAAGAGTGAGTGATCTTCGAATATCTTGGGGGAAACAAGGGCAGGCTTCTAAAGACTACTAACACATTTTGTGAAGGCCAGAGGAGGCGCAACTCGATCCCGCTGCTTAGCCGCCTCGTGGAACGACGAATAGAAACCTACGACTCACCAGATATATATCAAAACCACAACTCAAAAGATGAGTCCATCAGAAGATCAGAAGAAAAGAAAGCCTAAGACCCCGGTGCCGACCCCTCCCTGGTCAGTGAGAGCTCTGTCATGGCTGGCAGGAGGTCACCCAGTCAAGGTTGTGTATAAAGTGAAGGAGGTGCCTAAACCCAAAACCAACGATCCCAAGACCGATGATGCTAAAACTGATGATCCACCTGAACGGGGATCTGACAAGCCAGCTGAAGAAGAGCAAGAGAAGCCAGCCGAGGGGGCTTAATGAAGGTCAAATAATCGTCTGTCAACATGGAGAAGTTTCTCAACAACGGTAGAGTACTTACTGGGAAGGTTGATGAGGGGGTATCTTGGTCCTATAGCTCGAACTTTTGCTTGAACTTGATCCATGCTTTGTCAAGGATGGATCGCCAACGCAATTCGAGGCAGCAGATTTCTGACGTACGATACGTAGTGTCTGTTTTCTAATTAGTTCATTCCAAATTCACATTTTTCACATACAGTTGACCAAACACAAACGCGTACTCACTCTCATGGGTTGCCGAGCCAAAATGCGCGACCAACTGTTAGAACCAAAGGACCTGGGGCTAGGAGCAGACAAGCAATCCAAGCAAAACCAATCATAGACTAATTCTAACCATAACTCCAACTTATCGTAGTCATGCCTCTTATCCTCGCTTATCCATTGGTCAATTACACGCCAAAAGGGGCGGGCTTGATAAAACACTCAGTGATGAGGGGGCAGAATCATCGACCCCCATCTTGACGTGGGGTTCGTTTAGTACTTTTTGGCATGAGTTAAGACATAGAGTCATTGTCCATGACCATTTTATTCCTTGAATCACGTTCTGTTTACGATCTGCGCCGGGTTCTTGACATGTTCCGTTTGGGGCATGTAATGTCCGTCCACATCAACAACATACTCCTTTGACGTGCTTTCAATCACATTCCGTGACGACACGAGAAGATGGGTTTGATGAGATATTATTAATGATGATTTGCTGACAAAAATTAAAACAAGACAAGTAATCATGTTATCAAGCCCCCGGTTCCGCACCCTCCCTTGCAACTCCTCAAGACGGACAGCCCGCTTTCACCTCGTACACGATGATGTCATCGAGGGCTATTTGCACACCGTTCTCGGTGCTCTTCTCGCAGCGAACCGACAATTGTATGGTGGGCTCGATGTTCTGTGCCATGAACTTGAATTTGACCTCCGTCCAGTTCTTTTTGATGAAGTTCCCCTCGATGGCGTCCTCCCTAAAGTCCCGGCCGACTTGCACCCTGAGTTTACACTCATCGCCTGGCTTGGGCTCGCCGTTCATGACCTTGTAGGAATACTTGACGGTGTAGTGCTTATCTGGGAGAGCGCCTTGGATGTTCTGGAAGGCTTGGGGGCGTTGGTCGACTCTGGTGATGTCAAAGACGCTGGCGATTCTTATTAGCTACCAAGTTAGAGAAAGGATAAGAATCTACACTTACAGAGACGTGTAGCCATTCTTGGCCCATTCTTTCTTGTTGTGGCTCTTCAAGGGGCTCGCGCCCTTGTCGAGGTAGCGCCATGGCTTGTTGCCCTTGCCACCAAAGGATGCGTTTCGAATGAGATTGGGGCACTTCGCAGGTGGCTTCTTGGGGGTGCAAGGAACCGCACCCGTGCAAAGGAGGAATGTGACGAACGTCAGAAGGAATGGAAAGACCTTCATAATGGGGGAGGATTGGTAGAAAGAGGACAGACTGGGAGAGAGTGGTGTTCCGAGAGAAGAGGAGGGAGCCGAGCAGCAAGGTCGCCTTTGGCAGGACTGAGGCCCGACACGGATCTTTATAGACACTAACGTGGCTCAAAGAGTCCAGCAAGGCAAGAATAATGAGCCATAGGATGCAGTATTCGTCTCAGCCACTTCGTCACCAGGTTCAAGTTCTGCTTCTAAGACGAGTCTTTTAAGCCCTGCCCGCAATTGAATGCCATCATGGAGTCAAGACGGGTAAGGGCTGGAACGGTTCACATGTATGCGTTGCGAATGGCTGATTGGCCACCAGTAATAGGTAACGCCGAAGAGAAGGCAGCATGCATCGTTGCATAAGCTCCCTCGGGACGATGAGAGGGGATGAGAAAACTTGATGGAGTTGGATTCCATTATCTTCTCTCCTTGTCTCTCATAGTCTCAAAGAGGGGGCATAGAAAGCACCTCTTGCATCATTGCCCTCGTTGTTACTCGGAGAGAAGGGAAGTGGATATGGGTTTCCTACGCCTGCGAGATGGCCGGATAATTTGGGTTCCAGCTACACCCTCATATTATAGCTGATTCTTGCGTACGTTGGAAGGGGCCAATTTGTCCAACTCAGTACATAGATGACCCTTCCAAAGCTTTCTGATGCTTCCATGATAGCACACACGTCATGGCCTGTATTCTGCCACGAATGCTGACATCATGGAGGGGTCGCTTCTTCGTACAGTCTCCAATCTCCATGCAGTTGAAGTTAGTTGGAGAGGGGAAAGAACCCGGATGGTTTAGATCTTGCTTAAGGCGCCATATTGAACGTTGAAATGGTGAGCAAAATAAACCTTGAACTGAACCTTGACTTCGGGCGGCTCGGGCCGCGAAAAGGGATGGGGACCCTGAAAATGTCCGGAACCATTCCGTGGCAGGGCCGATCAAGTCTCATACCTCAAGCGGGGAGATGGTCACATTTTGACGTGTTTAGAAGCAAGTACAGGACGCTCACAAAAAGTTCAAGTTGTGCCGGCTCAAGGAAAAGGACAACTGTGGGTAAACGGTGAGAATGAGATCACCATGCCTGTTTCGGCGCGTTTGGTGAAGAATGACAGGAGAGCACCGAGTCAGGCATGTTCTTGCAGATTCAAGCAATAGAACATGACCAGTGCAGTCCAGTGTGTTCTCATGCTGAGGGCCGAGGCGTGGTGGCGAAACTCGGACATGCAGCAGTGGCTATTTTCTTCAGGCCGAGAAAAATCCAACTATCATCGGCCCGAAGTTTGGAAGAGAAGTCGTCATGGAAAGAAAAAAAAAAGCTGCGAAACCGCAGAGAGTGGTTCGCCACAGCTACCTACCTATGATGATATCAATCAGACGGAGTAACTTGCAACCGTGTTCTTTTCAGCCGCATCAGACGTTTCATCTGTATCTATCTAGAAGAAGGGGACGTGTTATGATGAATAGTGACGTGACTTGTTCTACGTCTATTGGCTGTGCGTCTGTACTAGCTCTGTGTCACATCGCATGCCGCCAGTATCAAGTACGCACTTTTGAGAAATAGATGTTAAGTTCTCGTCCTGACTTGGATCTTCCTCCTTGACATGTTCTGTTGCGATGATAGGTCTGCATTTGCCACAGACCTTGAAAGGGACGGGCTAGTTCCCGCTGGCTAAGGTTGACACTCGCTGTACTTTCTTTAACCTATCGATGTCATTGAGTTGAGGCGAAGATTAGCAAGGATTTGGAGAAGTCGAATTCACGCCATACCTGCTGGCTTCCTTGAACCTAAACTCCTCGACAAGTAGATACTCCCCATATCTCTGCGGGTAAGTTAGAAACAGGAGGGAATTGGTTGTTAGTAGTTTCTATACCACTATATTTCATAAGACAATCCGACTTCGGCGTACCAGGACAGGATCGCTGACACTTGAGAATCAGGTTCCCGAGCCCCAAGTTCCGGCTTCACTTGGGAGAAGAGTGTAACAGAATACCAGAATAACGACACGCGTATGGTTAAAAAAGCGAGTGGAGCGTCTTTAGTACCGGTATCATAAGAGTCAATCAACTATATCCTGATGGAGGCGCAGGGATACCAACGTCTTAATTCGACTAGATAGTAAACTAATACCTCTTCATTTTGATTGAGCTGTTTATACCTCAGCTACCTTCTATTTACAGTAGAAAACCTCTCTTTATGCACTTGCAACCTTGACAATAAGCTCCTTAGACAAAGCTTTCACCTCCTCATCGGAGAGTCTCGCAAGACCCAGAACATCGTTGTCAACGTTTTCAAAGCTGGGCCCATACTTGGCGTTGGTGCCGCCCTGGAGAATATAAAAGAACCACACCCAAGCATCAAAGGTACCAGCCGCCAAAGCCTTGTCAGCTGTCTCCTTGAGGACATTCGTGTCCTTCTCATCGATTGTCCACTCGCCGGGCACAGCCTCCTTGGCAATGGCTGCGATGGTCTTGAACGAGATCTTGCCATCCTCGATCTTGACAGAGCGGTTCTTTGTAGCTTCGGGGTTCTTGAGAACGCCAACAACACCCTTTCCAACTGTAGACAGTCGAGTCACGCTGACTGGCAGGTCGCCTCCATTGTAAAGAGTAACCTTCTTTTCCTTGATGTTTGCAAGGGATCCATGGGTGAAGCCCCAGTCAAGGAAGAGGTTGTTATAGATGAAGGTATAGCTGAGTGATGAGGTGGACTTCTCAACGAGGTAATCTTCAGTCTTGACCTTCTCGGCAAAAACAGGAAGTTGACGGGTGAGAGGGTTTTGTTGATCGCAACCAAAGTTGGAAGGGATGAATCGCTGCACTCCAGCGGCGACAGCGGCGTCAACAAGGGCACGCTGAGCGTCTCCCACCGCGGGAGCTCCAAGGGTTGAGACAACGGCATCAACTCCTTCGAGGGCAGATTTGAGGGAGGCAGGATCATTGTAGTCAACCACGACCTCCTTGACCTGACTGGCGAAAGCAGAAGGAACCTTGCCGGCCTGGCGAGAGAGGACTCTAATATCAAAGCTAGCCTCGACAAGGGCCTTGAGGACCTCGACACCGAGACTTCCGGCAGCCTGAATAGTTTCATGAGAGGTTAGCCTACGGTCATGGCTGGGATCATGTCTTTACTTACACCGGCGTGAGCGACGGTCTTGATGGCAGACATGTTTGTTATTGTAGACGAGAGTTGGAGGTATTGGAATAGGGATGAGCCGAGTTTGAATGGGGATGATTGAAGATGGGTGTCACAATTACAAGCCTTGAGACCTGGAGGCAAAGGCATCTTCTTATACTGGCATCATGCCCTCGTCAATTACACGTGTACATAATGCCTTGATGACATTTCGTGATCGGTCTATCCCACCCCCTCTCATTATCCAAGCAGTTTGCATACGATGTTTACTCATCCAGAACTAAGTAAAGGCAAAGTGGGTTCGGTTGGATCATCATGATCGGAGTATCCCACCCAACAAGAACTCTCTCTATGCTACAGCGGCCGCTCAATGCTCCAGCCGGATTCAGGTCTCCGGGTTGTGTGGTAAGCATCTATCATTGGCTGCTTATCGACGAATCCGGAACAAATTAGCAAATCTCCAGGCTGTGAGATCAAAGTTACTAAACTTAAATTACTGTACGTACCACATCGCATGCCACCTTCATCCCGAGGGGCCCTCCCGCTATCCCACTAATCTCGGCATCCCACTCCGTCCCAAAGCGGGGATGACTCGGGCCACTCGGCAGGCGGGAGACGGCGGTAGTGATACCGGGTAAGATATCAATACCTCTTAATTGAGTAAGGAGAGCGAGATCTGAAATGCCGCATGGTTGCGTCATATGGATACGAAGAAGTTGTTGTATCCAAATGAATAAAAAAAACCCCCGCATGGGAAAAGAAGGTCCTCTCCGGAGAGATCATAATCAATGTGCCAACAACTTCCAGAGCTCACTCACTGTCGCTCACTGTGATACCCATTTGTAGTTTCGAATAGGTACTCACTCGTAGAAATGGTACTAACCCTGGCGAGGTTTCTTATGTGTTTCTTTGTGTTTCTTTGTGTTGCGTTCTGTGGTTCGATTGCTACAGTGTTCAAAGGGTTGACTAATGACGGTGACGAACCTCATGTATTTTTACTGGCCTCTATTTTTCTCCTCGATCTTTAGAGGAATGGTTTCGCTCTTGTGTAAACATTTAAAGCCCTGCTTGGGCCATTGGGCTGCCAAACAGGGCTTTGTGGTTAACCTTGCGAGAAACGCCAGGTGATGGTTAAATCGCCTGAGCTAGGCACAGCTGCAAAGTTGATAACACTATCGTATATTCCATCTCCATCAATGTATTTAGTTAATTCCAAGCACGTAAATAGAAGTTGAAATTTAGGAGGGGTCGGGTTTGCTTTGCCTAGGTCTAGTGTTTTGTTTGTATCTTGGTGAACCCGTGTGACACCCTTCGCGCCCACACGATGTTACTGAAGTCGTGGCAATTCCTCTCTCACTACGGCTCGAACTATTGAGGAAACCCTCAGCATCTATCCAGCATGCTGAGAATTGTCCTCTTATTAAGATTCAAGGTATTTTCTCTACCGAGTAAAAGTAGACAACAACGTGAAAATCAATAAATAACCCTTTCTTACCGGTGAAAGGACAAGCCACGAGTTGGAGATTAGGAAGCTGTGCACTGTATTGGAACTTTGTCTTATTTTAATGCTTGCGCTTGCAGTAAACCCAACCCGAGGAAGCCAGCTAAAAATTACAATACTAAGGAGAGAGAAAGGAAACCAAAGTCCGCATCTGATCTGCCCATAGATGTCTATGTAGATATGTCCATATTTGGCCCTACGGTATAATGCTGCATCCCTTGCAGCTGTGCAAGTGATTGATGGCGGTTGTAAACTAAATCACACCTGAGAGGAGTGGTGAAGTGGGTAGAACACCCGAACAGGAGCCAGATGGAACTTGTTTGAAGGCTCTGAATAGAAAGAAGAAGCTCCTGGCAGAAGCCCACCAAACGATGCGGAGAAGTGCCAAGATTTTGGCAGCCACACAGTCCATTTCATGGACATGAACCAAGTATGATGGAAAGATGAGCTCTTGGGAAGTCGCTTCAACGCTCTCGATGTCCGGTAACAAGCCGTTCGGGTTGTGTGTGCGACATACATGTCTCCCGCTGGCTCTAGGCACCATATTACAATGCCTGGGCCGCAGTCTGGCCTCTCGCTCGCCCGGTGTTGATGTCGGGCCCTTGGGGATCCAGACTGCTGGAAATTGTCGACGGAGGAAGCCGTCTGAATCTTGGACTGGCCGGCGCAGAGCAAAGTCTTCGGGTAACTGGGAAAAGTCTTGTTTCCACCACAATCTAAAATCGTTGAGAAATTCGCCAGGGTGCAAATCGAAGTGGTTCAAGGCGAGTGAGGGGATGAATCGTGGGCCTCTTTCGAGAGTGGGACGCAGAGTTTTGAACATTCCCCCGCGATCAACATCTGGATCATTTTCGATGAGCGTTGATACTGAATCGAGCTCAATGTAGTAGCTAAATTAATGGGTCAGCTGAGATTCACATACAGCACAAAGCGAACTTACTTGGCCCCTAGCCATCGCCTCGTAGATCTCAAGATATCAAGACCAAGTTGTTCCAGTAAGCCATCACACAATTCCTGCAACCTCTCTTTCGATTTACCGGAGAAAAGAGTGCCATGATCCCTCATAAATTCTGCATCGATTGGCGCCAGGCAGTTTGGGCTCTTAGCCAACACGGAATCGAATAGAGTCATAATACTCTCCCTCGCCGCGTTTCTCAAAGAAACCACCACTCCAAGAGACTTGATATAGTATGACAGCTGCTGTATCGTGTTGAGCCTAGCTAGAATGGCGAGGTGGTGGTATAATCGGCCCGTGGTAGGAGACTTGTCAGAAGCCTTCGAGTACCAATGACAGCTAACGCCAGTCCACGTCTCGCGGTCCCGAATACAGTCGTCCTCGATCGCCATTCTATATCGGCCTAAATCTCCCAAGCACTCAATCCAAGTATTCTCAAAGGCAGGGAATATTTCGTAAACCAGTGCAAGCATGCTGTAAGCCAGATATAACAATATAGGCATGTGTTTTAGAAATATTGGCAGTGGGCGCCTCAAAAGGTCGAAGAATGAGTGGATTCCATGTCGCCACATGCGAGCGGGCATCGCATACTTGGGGGCTAGCCGCTGTAGAGCGGGGCTAGTAGATGGATGCTGACTGGCAAGAAAGAAGTCATGATGTTCATGCAGTAATGTCCTGTGTAGAGCAATCAGGGCGTGCCATTGCTCATTGTTGAGCGTCGAGTTTGCGTTTGTGTCTGAGTTTGTGTCTGCGGTTGGTGGTTGTGCATTATCGACTTCGATGCACTTGGTTTCAACCATGACCAACCCAGCATATATACCTTTTACTTCAGCAACCAGTTGATCTTGAGAAATGGGCCTTGTTTCGGGTTGGGGATCACGCTCCCGGGACGGTGGTTGTGTAGTGGTTAAGGAATGGAATTCGTATCTCCCCGTCGTTCTCGATGTTCTCTCGTTGCGTAGTCCTTTGTCGAAATGATTTCGTGCCTGGCTTTGATTGTTCGATGAAGTTGAGGATCGCTGAGAGGCTGTGGGAGGCGGGGATTGGCACTTTGCCTGTTGCTTTTCTCGATCCTCTAGGAGACGCTGAGCACTGGATCGTCGCTGAGCGGATCGGTCGTCGGGAATAGACTCGGTTTCGAAGGAAAGATTCGAACCACGCTGGTGCAAGTACCCTACCCATTTATCCGTAAAGGAAGAAGTGGGCGTGCGGGAGGGATTTGGCCTTGGTTCGAAATGACCGACATGGTTGTGGCCACGGGAAAGAGAAGAGCCATGTCCGTCACTGATGGTTGGAGTCCAAACACGAGAAGACCCCATATAACCAGAGCCCTGAACATGAGCTGCATCAAGAGCCTAGGAAGGCCAAATTGATCAGTAAAAGTGACAAGAGACACTCAACGTAGGTAGGTAGCGTACATCTGAACGAACTCTCGGTGAATCGTTAGAAGGGCTATGCCCGTTGCTTTCCACGCAAGCAGTGTCCTATGACGGTAAGATGGTGTCTCTGAGCCTCCTCAGTGGGGAACGATCTTACAAGCATGTGGCGATCGGGGCCCATGACATTCGCTCTTCCTGGCTTCGGAAGAGGAGGACCAGGATCGAGAGGTAAGCATTGAACGGGAACAGGCATTGCTTCATGCCCATTGCAAACCTTTTGTTTTTCTTGGTTGGGGTTTGAAGGAGCTAGGGTGATTTATAAAATGCGAAAATGATTCAAGGAAGTTGTGTTCGGGGTAGGACTTTGAGATTATGTTGAAGGGTCGGGAACAATTGAAATAAACTTGGGAGAAATGGGAGCAAAAAGACGAAATATCGTCGAAATGGGCCAAAGGAAACGAGGATTATGTCGAAAGTTATGTTATAGGAGGGAAGGTGAGAGATCAGGAGGAGAAGGAGGAAGCGGAGGTAGCGGTGGTGGTTGTGGTGGCAGTGACAATGATGGTGGGGGACAGAACGGCACAAGGAAGACTAGGACGAAAGAAGATGGAGGGGCTTCAACAGTTACAAAACAAGATGTGAGGGTGTGTATGGAGGAAAACTTGGCGCTGCCTCAGGTCACATCATAGCAAGGTGTGCCCAACCTTTCAAATACCGAGAGGCCTCGTAAAGGGCGAACCATTGAAGCAATCAGACAATATACCGGGCGAACCATTCACTCAGCTGTGGCTTGATTGCCTTGCCGCGTGTGCATAGACTATTGGCGCAGCTCCCTTTACCCCTCTCCAAGTCTGGTGCGCCTTTTCAATAATCAGGCTCCAGCAAATGCGGCTCTGCTCATTGTTCCCATCACCTCTGCTGTCCCCCTGTCCCCTGTTCTCTTTCCTGTGTCTGACCCTCCGTTAACACCTTTCACTCCTCTCTTTTACCCTTTCTGAGAACTTCGCCAAAAAGCCGCAAAATCTTTGATGCTCAAGATCAACACCTCCTTATCGCGATCCCAACTTCCTTTTTCCAACAGGTCGAGCTCTATGTCGATAGTGGAGCAGGCCAACGTCCAACATGTCTCGCCTTGTTCATGGTCAACCGGGGATCAAAAGAAGCCAATCGTGGCTGGCTCGGATCAGAAACGAATGGTACAATGGACGATAGAAATCGGCCGCCATCCTCGACCTCCTCTACACCAAACCAGTATCCTCACGACCTTGGCTTTGGGCTCGACTATTACTACTAATCTCCTACCAAGTCTCTTCCGCAAGTCCTCTGGGACCTGCTGGACAAAGTTTCCGGTACATCTCTTGTCCTATGATGACTGACATTATGCTGATATCTTCCTCCCTTGACAGGCATGCGATTCCACATCCCTCCAGGCGCCGACGAGATTACCCTCGTTTCTACGCCCGACTTTCACTTGCGAGACCCTATTGCTGATTTTATGCATGGCCATGTTCATACATTGGATTTGCATCTCCGCTCTCTTCCAAACCAGTCGATGGAGGAAACGATATCTGCCAACAGCTCTATATACCGTCGCACTGGGCCTGGTACCTGCTATCTATGCAGTCGATGACTCAGCAGTTCTTATGCTCCAAGTTCTCCCTACCCTCTCGGATATTTGTGCTGTTGCTTGTTTGGCTTTGGACTGTCTTCTCCACTGAGGACAAGTAGCAAGGAGAACGCCTACTAGGTCATGCCTGATAGCATGACATGGGATACAGCGGCATTGGATAATGAATTATTACTGTTTTGGGGGGAGGTTCACTTTTATTGGCACTTCTGTCGGCTTGTCACTTCTGCACTATGGTTTCTCGCATTTTACATATAGACTCATGTATCTCAATCGAATGGTGCTTCAACATTCGCTATGACTACACTACCTAAGTCAAGCTGTGTACTTTTGATGAACAATTGTGTGTGTGAAGCAGTGTTGGTCGCTGTCTTTGTTCCCTCTCCCCTTCATATTTAGACCAAAGAATATGTCATTGTCCGAATCGTGATACTTTTCCGTCTGGCAGCATGTTAGATAGAGTCTCTTGGCTTCTAACTAGGCCCAAAACACATATCGAGCTTGGACTATTCGCTTGTGGCCCTTGCCGAAGATTCAACAGGCCTTTGATCCTAGTTTAATTATGTCGCCTGTTGAGCTGGCCCACGTGTAGATCCTTCGCAAGGATTTTGCTCCTTTGGCGCCGATCCGAAACAGAAAATCCACCTGTTTATTCTAACAATAGTCTATTTGTTGGTTGTTACCTGACCTGTAATATTACGGATCCTGCAGCTATACGAAAGGATCACCTACTTCAAGGCCTCTTCCCCCCATTTCTTGCCAGGAGTGAATCTTCTCTTTCATCTTTCATCGATTTACGCTTTGTTTGTTCAAGCTTTGGTCAATCCAGATTTAACCAAGATTGATAAACCGCAAATATGAGGTTCAGGCAATGCCCTTTCATCTTTCCGATCACACTCACCATTTTCTCCCTCAAGTTGGCTGTTGAAACCACGAGTAGTGGTACCGGAGGATGTAAACCATTTACTTGGGAACCCAGTACGCCTGTCGGTACTTTTCGTCACAAACGGCCTGTGGCCACACCCAGCGTCCTGCGCAAGAAGGAGCTCGAGGCTGGAGATATCAATTGTCGGGGCTGGGCCCAAACATATGAGCATGTTGACGAATCGACGTGCCAAAAACTGGCCGAAGACTATCATATAGATCTTGGTACCTTTTACGAACTGAACCCGATCCTGGAGTCAGACTGCAAGAGAATCAGGCCCTATACAGAATATTGTTACACGGGCTGTAAGTCGAGATCTTCCCCCTCCTAGTTAAGGAGTAATGCTGAAGAAATCCAGTTATTGAACCACTGAGGGCTCATGATGGAAAGTGTGGTCCCCTGTACAACAATGCCACCTGTCTTGGCACTGACAAACCATGTTGCAATACTGAAACCTGGACATGTGGTAATCGAGAGTATGTTTCCCCTTAACTATCTAGTATACTATGCATAGCTGATCCCACTCTAAGACGCGACTGCACCCCAAGTCTCTGCTACAGAGGCGCCGGTAACTGCTTCCTCCGCGTCGTCGTCTCAACTGATGGGGTATGCGGCCTAGTAGAAGGCCGACATACACTCCGTGTCTGTGGAGAGTGGGGAGATTGCTGCAATCTTCAAAATAAATGCGGTTCGGGCCCTCAGTTTTGTGGTAAAGGTGTCTGTCTGACCGGCGAGTGTACTCACTCAGACTGGCCGTTAGATGAGCGTCCCGCAGAGCTCCCTTGGGAATACGGCGAGGGAGATCCTTGATATATGTTGTTTGGTTGCCAAGAAGGAGTTTTGTCCACATATCAAAACCTCAACCCTAATGAGCTTGAGTCAGAGAAAGGTTTTGATGGGCTAAAATCAAGTGATAGGCCTCTAGGGACCATTATTAGTTGTACAATAATTTCTCCTTCGTTGAGAAACCACCACGCACGCATGTTGGCTCAGACTGAGCCTTGATAACCTTCAGCGCCAGCGGTGGGAAGCACAGTAACCCTACCAACAAGGTTTTTCTCATCTTGTGATGTGCATCAAGTTTGCCTCAAGAAACCCTGTTAAAATATAGCTGCCTGGAGTCCTCTGAATACAAAACAGACATCGTCGACAAGTTCAAGCACCGTGTTAATCATGGACTGTTCGTCTACTACAGCGCGACGTCAACAACGCCATGAAAAAGGTGTGTTCAAAGCCCCGTATCTAGATTCAGCTCAAGTCATCGCCAAGGCGAACCGAATCCTCAAGATGGAACCAAAAATGCACCTGACCGCGTTGATGAGAACACATTGAACAAAGGGCAGGGTGCTGAAGTGCCAGTAACTCCTGACGCTTTGGTCTTGTTAGCCCTCCGCAACATGATTCACAGTCCCATCTACAACCTCCCAGACGGATCACTCTTGGTTATACTGCAAACCATTGTCCGACAAGGAGACTCGGCCTCTTTTTACTGCCTCTGACAAGTTTCTCGCCATTTCCGACGTCTGACCAACGATGGCCAGTTCAAAAAGGAGACGTTTTGTATGCATTCTAGATGCCACTCTTGCTACTTCAACTCGAGTCACATCCCTGGCGATGAAGGCATTTATTGCCCGGGCTATAGGAGGGGTGAGGATTGCCCGGTATACAGCGTTCCTACTTTCAGAGGCTGTCCCTCTGAGGTCAAAGAGGACATAGCTAGCCGATCAAGGAGAGATCTTCTATGCGCGACATGTCAACACGGCGTTCAAGGGAGGGAAGATGGCCTATCAATTGCTTGCAAGTTTGCTGCACGAGACGAGCAAGACTGGCTTTATTGTTTCAGCTGCAAATTGGATCATCCATCCGCCGCGTTCTCGACATCACAGATGCAGCGTATCAACGGCCGTGTGTGCGTCGGTAAAGAAGGATACATCCACCTATGCCAACACGAAGTTATACGGTGGGACGACATCCAACCGTATGTTACTTCACGGACTGATTACCCTGAGGAAGTGATCAAGGTCTGCAAAGACGCCAGTCATTCGATGACTTATTGTCAACAGGATTCATGGCCAACTGTAACACTTTGGGCAAGACGCTTCGGTGCGGAGCGAACTGTAGTTGTTCATATATCTTGGGAGGCTCATCTGGGTCCAGGCCTTATTCCTGGCCCTGTTAACTCCCAGCAGTATCGTGCCACTGAGATACGAGCAGCTACACAACGGCTTCGTGCCGATGCAGGCCAGTTCATCGTACCAGAACAGCGGCTGGGCCACCTCCCAGAGATGGAGTGTTTCGTCGAGGATTGTGACTGCCTGTTCTGCGACGGACTCGAGAGACCTAACGAGGCAAACAGTCACCATGAGAGCCTGTCTACTATAGTGTTGAGCCGTGCGCACTCGATACAGGCTGCTAACAGGATGAGGGTTCACTCCTGCTTCACCAGGGCATCACCCAATAAGCTCCCTTGTCTCTTTTTTCAGTACAACATGAAAATATTTGGCTCCGACTCGCTAGGCAGTCCTAATCATCAATAGTTACATGCTCTAGACCCTACATCCTATAAGTATAGCGGCCTCGTTGGAGCCCGCGAGACTTGCGCAGACACCACGTGTCGGAATCATTTTCGGGTAACAGCTGGAATCCCCTATCATCACCATAAGAAGCTCAGTAGGACTAGCCAGGAAACCATAACGAGTATATGGTCCCTTCGTATAGATGATTGATAGCTGGAGGCGCTAGGTCAGTAGGTGCTGCTGAACCGTAGTGTGTGGTACTAAACAATGAGAGGTTTAAAGGACTGATATAACAATGAAATCAAAAACACAAGTTTATCAGGAGCAAATGAAGCCCTCAAGGTTAGCGCATATGCTGTAGTCTAGAAGGAAAATCGGTCACCCATGGAATGCATTAGATCCATACATAGTACCACATGGCTCCACAACCTTTAATAGCCTCATTCACCTCGCCAAACCGTTGCTGACGTGGTTTTTCTCGAATCCTACGTTCCGGGTTCCAGGTTCCAGGTTCTAGGTTCGAGGGTCGATTGTGCCCTGGAAACTACTACCTAGTAGGGACAGAAAGCCAATAAACCCGCGTGTTGAAACCTATTCGGGACTGACATGATGCATCTGGACGAGCTTGAGATGGTGGTCATTTCGCGTGCAATCTTGGCAACTGTCGTGTCAGCATCGCTAAGCCAGCGGAAGGGACGGCTGGTGTTCAATAGCCCCCTTCTTAGTCTGGTCGTCCACGCAGACAACATGGCCCGGGTAGGCAGCCTTGCAAGCGGCAAGGACCCTTGTCCATGTCTCTCGTAGGGAGGCTAGGCGACGGCATCGGGGCGGGGTCGCGGATGGGGCCATGACGGATGGCGGTAGTGGCTGAGACGGCGGCCGACGCGGAACCGTTAGGGTAGCAAGCGTGGTCAAGAATGGCGAGAGCGTCTTCTTGGCATAAGCTGTCACCCATGGAAGAATGCTAAGGTGGCGCCAAATTTGAGAGACTACATATTAGAGCGAATCTAGGATACGTGGTAGAGGTGGAAAGGGGCAATGTTGACGACAGGGCAAAGGAGACCATGCTGTAGAGGGAAAAGAATTAGTGAAGACATGATCTACATACCGACTTCGATAACCTATACCTCAGCAAGTGTGATAGTTTAGATCAATGCTTGATCAAAAAAGACGATAATCAAGGAACTTTAGGAGAGACCTTGTGGAGCCCTCTTTGCACCGGTATCTTCTAGTGTTAATCCTGATGGGGGTTTATCAATAGTGTAACTGTAGTGACATTCTAGAAGGTTGAGCTAGTAATAAATACAAAATCCGCTCGCGGGATTTGTTGGGGGCTCCTCTTCAGTTGAACGAGCATGTTGGCTATGGTGGATTATCACCTGTTCAAGACTTGGACTCGATGCCGTAGAGTACCACTACCAGTAGAGTTTAGAGATGAAAACTTTCATATGCCATGCCATCTTGTCATCTCCCTGACGTGTCGCGTTAGCTATGTTGACTTTGCCAGATGGAATTAGGAGTAAATAAGGCTAACAATTCCACTGACATTTCAGAAGTGAATGCCCCTTTCGTCAAAGAAGAGTATCTTGAGTGATCATTTTGTATTAAACTTATAGCGTATCAAAGAACTTCTAGTCTCGCAGTATCCCCCGTTGACTCGAGTTGGATGCGATCTCGGCCTCATCCGTCCGTACCGTGACTCCCTTTTTACTCGGATCCACGTACTCAGACACGATGACTTCTTGTGTTTGCATAATTCCACCCATAGAAGAATCTCGGTCGTGGTTCATCGACTTCATGGCAAATGCCTGTGATCTTGTACCATCGTTGAATGTGTGCACCCCTGTTCCGTTCTTTCGGCTCGAGTGACTTGGTAAACCAGTCCCGTGTGAGTTGGAGTAGGCTGAGCTCTGCTTCTTCTTGTTCCAGAGGCCGTAGATGGTGGGCGCGTTGACGACTATCGTGGCTGTAAGGAGCTCGGTGCTGGCCCACGTCGTTCGGTTGACTTGACTATCTTTGTTGGTAGCGTTGATTGGTAGGCGAATGACGGTGATGGCGACGATAAAGATGCCAAGAGTGAATAGGACATATAGTTTGAGTTTTCGCCTCCAGGATGTCTTGAGGGAGAAGAAGAGAGGGATCGGGACAGCGAGGAGCATGACATCGGTGACGATATTGAGGACGCCGACAACGATGAGTTGTAGCTGAGCCTTGGCGCAAGAACCTGGTGTCAACAGTTAATCTCGCCGATCATATATCTAGGAAGGATCATCATGGTTTTTTACCAGGGTCAGGAACCACTTGCCAGTACAAGTGGAAGGGGTGGCATTCGCTGAAGGTCACTACTTGGACCGTGATATATGTGATGAAAAAGACAACAAGGAAAGAGATCATGATGATCTTTTCATATTGTAGGTTCAAGAGAAGACGTCGGTAGACGTCAAGGAGGACGAGTTTCTGCAGCCAAAGGCTTGAAAAGTTGTTAGATGATACGCCATAGTAAAGCAAGAAGGCATGCATGAAACTGACAATGAATTGTAAAAGACGCGATTAGCGATGGCAAACTTGCTTCCGATCTCTCTCCTGTAGATCTCATCCTCCGTGAAGATCTTCGTCTTTCGGACCGCTGCTGAAACATTATTGGTTCCCCACGTCAGCACGACGTGGATCAGAGCCAGTCTGACCATGCAGCACAGACATGCCGCCATGGTCAGGTAATCGCCCATATTGAAGGGCTGTCTAGCAATCTTTCTCCATAGCAGCCTCACTCCCATCACAAGGAGAGCGAGGATGCTAAAGAGCCAATGGATGAGCAGCGTAGGATCATCCATTGTGGCACCACAGAGGGAAAAAAAAATTAAAAAAGGTTGAGAGAGAGACGACGATCACTTGGCCCTCACCCACAGGGACGGGTTTCCATCTTAAAGGACATCCCAGCATCATCCCACCGTAAAAACCGGCTCAAAAAGACTGCTTTCCGCGCAGACTACTGCAAACATCACGGTGCTTTTTCCTCTGGTTCGCCGTCGCAGGACCTGCAGGTGGCGTGCTACCAGTTCGCCGGCGCCCAAGAATGACCCCAGCTCCCGTGGGTCCCCGATAATTAAGCCGTTGGTTTCTGTACCCTCAACAGGGATTATAGAGTTTCGGTTATGTCAGAATCCGAACCATTGGGCGGGGATCGGGGTCCAGGTCGGATAGGGGTTACCAAACATGGAGGGCCCCCCGATTGTCGGCCCGTATTTACCATTCGAGAAGGATGGGGCCGTTATTCCACTCGGGGTCTAGAGCTCGGCACACTAGAGTTAATCGAGAGATACTTCCTTTGACTAGCAAGGAGATGGGTAACTGCTAGAGGACCCAAGGCGGAAATAATGTCATGTCACCGAACAGTCCGTCGCCCCTGAATATTCTGGTGCGACCACCGGCCCTTCGGCCAGAGACAAATACAAGCCTCGCCCGTGTAGCTCAGCCAGTCACGACCCTATCTCCTCTCTAGGTTCTCCTGCGTGTCCATTGGGATCATCCTTCTTTCAGTCCTTCTCCGTCCCACTGCCACGTTCTCGGGTTCCAGATCGCCATCGCCTCGCCAGCCATGCGTTTCACCACTCTGTTTGCCTTTGCGGCTGCCGCAGTCAACCACTGCGTCGCTACCCCCTCCAGCCAGCATGGCAGCGCCCAAGGCGAGGTCGCCGCCGTCCGATCCTACTTTTACGTAGGTGGAGGCTACGCTGATGATGGAGCGGGCGGGCAGATCTACCGTGATCAGATGTATGTCGAGAAGCTGATCCCGGCCGCTGGCGTCCGGCAACGAACGCCCATCGTCTTTATCCACGGCCAGGGCCAGACAGGCAGCGTGAGTTGACCACATGCATCTGCATATGCATATGCATCCTCTGTGATAGGTCACAAGCTAACATGCAGCTAGAACTTCCTCAACAAGCCTGACGGAGGCCGCGGTTGGGCATCCCAGTTCATCAACCAAGGATACGAGGTCTACGTGATTGACCAGACCTTCCGAGGCCGATCAGCATGGATGCCCGCCGCCGGCGCTGCGAAGCCCTCGACCTACTCGGCCGAGATCATCGAGCAGCGCTTCACTGCGGGAAAGAACTTCAACCTCTGGCCCCAGGCCTCCAAGCACACCCAGTGGCCTGGAACTGGTATGAGAGGAGACCCCGTCTTTGACACTTTCTACGTGTCCAATGTTCAGTTCATCAACAACGCCACCTACCAGCAGTCGACGGTCCAGGATGCTGGCGCTGCTCTCCTCGACAAGATTGGCAGACCAGTCATCCTTGTCGGTCACAGCCAGGGTGGTATCATGCCCATTCTTATCGCGGATGCCCGCCCCAGACTCACCAAGGGCCTCGTTCTTCTTGAGCCCACTGGTCCCCCCTTCAGAGACGCCGTCTTCAGCACCAAGGCTGCCCGCGCCTGGGGTCTGACCGACATCCCCCTCAACTACAGCCCTTCCGTCTCTGACCCTGCCACCGACCTCGTTCAAGAGATCCAGACCAGCCGAGGTGACGACTATGTTGAGTGTGTCCTTCAGGCCAGCAAGCCTGCGCCTCGTCGTCTGGTCAACCTTCAGAGCAAGCCCATCCTGATCCTCACCGGCGAGTCGTCCTACCACATGCCCTACGACTACTGCACTGCCGAGTTCCTCCGCCAGGCCGGCTGCTCCAAGACTCAGCACCTTGAGCTTGGTGAGGCCGGCATCCACGGCAACGGACACATGATGTTCATGGAGAAGAACAGCGACGTGATTCAGGCCGTCTTGGAGCGCTGGGTCCGATCCACCTAATGACATACCGGATGGAGGCTTAGACAGAACTAGAATAACTTAATTTTATCCTTAATGTCTAAAATTCTTTAAAACCACGCACTTTTTCGTAGTGCGCTAGTCCATGAGTACCGTTTCCCCGACCCTTGTTCGCCCTTTACTGTCTAAGGCCAAGCCTCGCGTATGTCGGCATATGACGGAACTAAGCCCGCGGTGCCAAGATGCATGCCCCTGATACTTGCATTAAATGTCTCGTGACTGTCTGTCTTTCCTTTTCAAGTCGACTGTCTGCTCAGAAATGACAGACTCATGGGTTATGGCCCTTACTCAGCGGGACAATACCAAGGCAAGGGTCTGATCAGATCATGTTCCGGGTCCAATACCTGGGGCTTTCTAGAATGCCAGGAAGTTCGGCAATATGGACAAAACCCCCAAGGCTTTGAATCCTCCTCCAGCCTCCCGGTCCTTTCCCCACTGGTTCTCGATATAGGTATTATATAGGCGAAACTCCGACCTCAACACTACCGGTACTCACCAGGGATGCTTGGAAATAGAAATCTGTGATTGGGAAAGTAACAACTATGACTTGTGGGACTTGATGCTGCTTGGTAGGTACTGGGGCAAAATTAGCCGCTCGCTAACTTCCAATAATTCGTGTAGTATTAAATATTGAAAACCTCTACTACGACAATCTCGAGGGCCAGAACAATTCTATATTAGCGCTAGTCTCCCATCTCGAACCCCAGTCCTTGATTCAACGTGCCATGTTCGCAAAGTGCTCACCTGCTAGTCTGACTGTTCGTCAGGAGACGGAGCCTGAGATATCAGACCGCAGACGGTGTGCAGGTTTTCTGGAGCGCTTCTGGCGCGGAGTCTGAAGTGGAAATAGTGCCAGTTACAAAGTACCGAGGTTGGCTTGGAAATAACAGATCAAGATCAAATCAAGGAGTGGCAAATCACTTGTTGCAATAAAATCTCTTCTTGACTGCCAGTATTTTTGAAGGCGTTGTTTGACCAAAGAATCTACTTGTGATTCGGGGCAAATGGGCAAATTCCTCCAAATGTTATTCCGCCACGCATCCAACTGCCCAACTGTTTCCTCATTCTAGTTTCTGAACATTTGCTTCTTTTCTCCTTCGATAGTAAGATAAAGAGATGCTTAACTATTTGATCTAGGTACCAGGCTGCCTCTGAAAATAGCAAATTTTGTTGACGTCTAGGGTAGCTGATATTGTTGGGCACATATGACTCGGCGAGCGTTACACGCATAGCCGGCTGTGCGCTGATCACGTGGTCTTATTTGCACAGCCGGCTGTGCGTGTAACGCTCGCCACCAGCTCCACGCTCGCTCCTTGAACATCCAATATCACAAACTCTCCCTGTCATGTTGTGGTCAATCTGACTCGTTGAAACACGCGCCTTCACTGATGACTTCGAATAATAACTGCATGAGTCTCTTTGAAGAAAAACTTCCGATATTTTCCGCCGCGTTCAATCACCAAAATCGCGTGCATAAGCCTCAGTTGCTCCAAGCCTATTGAGCGCGTCAAGTGCTTGGCTGACGGCCTCCCACACTTGGTGGACGTCTTCCTCAAACACTGAAGACCGGCTGATCTTCGCCATGGGAGAGAACATTGTAAAGCCCACGCGTACAAGCAAGAAAAAGGTCCGTACAGGATGCATTACGTGCAAGTAGGTAGATCTAGGTCTTGTGTGGTGGCCCCCTGGTCACTAACTGGGTGGTTAGAATAAGGAGAATCAAGTGTGATGAGTCCAAACCTGCATGTCTCCGGTGAGATTTTCTGTTAAACCGCAGTATAAAACTGATGACTGAAGCTAATACACTCAGGTGTACGCGTACTGGTAGAAAATGCGACGGATATGCATCATCTCCGGCTCCCAATGCGGGCCCAGTGGTGCCAGCTAAGCCTGGGAAGATGGCATCCAAAGAGGGCAGGGCGCAGGAGTTCTTTTACCAAAAGACTGTCCCGGAGCTTTCTGGATTCTTTGGGAGATCCTTCTGGAATACTGTGCTGCAATTCAGCCTGACGGAGCCAGCAATTAGACATGCAACCATCGCCTTGGCAACCCTTCACGAGGAGCACAGTTCTCCCATGACAGCCAACATGCAACCAAGGGACAACCTCAAGTTCGCGATTCAATCATACAATCGATCCATCGGCACTGTACTGAAACGAGCTTCTGATCCGACCTCGATGCCTTTGGTCGCGCTGGCTAGCATTGTCTTCACCTGTTTCGAATGTCTGTTGGGCGACCCCAAGGCAGCAGCCGCTCACGTCGCTAGCGGTATCGGCCTGCTCAAGATGTGGCGAGAAAAGTCTGGTCAGCCAATCAGTTCCTGGGGCCAGAATTACCGGAGCTTTGAGCTCTCCTTCGTGGAAACTCATCTGGCCCCTGTCCTTTGCACGCTCAGTCTTTGTGTCGCAGAGTTTGGCTCCCCCGTCGACTTGTATCTCAACCCAGTTGACTTCAACAGCTGTCCCATATTTGGGGAGCCGTTTCGGGAACTGTCGGAATCGCGGGTCGGTCTCATTGACATCATCACAGCAGCTGTGAGACTCGGACAGGAGGACGCTCCAGTCTTTGAGCTTAGCGTCAAGGCAGCAGGCCTCAGTACTGCGCTCGAATGCTGGAAAATGAGGTTCGATGATCTAGTCCAACGAAGAGGTCCCTCGTGGAGCGACCAGGACCAAGGCGCCGCTGACCTTGTCCGCGTCATGTGGCAGAGCACAGCGGTTGGTCTTTCAGTCGGCCTTGCATCCAACGAGACAGCCTGGGATTCCCATAAATCAGCATATGAGGAGATCGTCCGGCTTGTCGAGTCACTAATAGCCCGACATCAAGATGCTCAGGCATCAGCCACCTTTCATTTTGAGATGGGCATCATCTCGCCACTTCATCTTGTGGCATGGAAATGCAGGTGGCCCCAACTCCGCCGAAAGGGACTGGCTTTGCTTCTTGCCAGTTCAAGGCGTGAATGCCTGTATGATGCATTTCTCTATCACGCCGTCTTTTCACGAATCATGGCAATAGAAGAGGGTCACTTGGAAAGCCCAGCAGGTGAGATGTTGAGCCTGGCCGACCTGCCCGCTGAACAAGCCCGGATTCATCACTTTTTCTGTGAGCCTGCGCTACCAGCTACCGAAAACGTCTACTCTTTGACAGTATTCTCAAAACCGAATTGGCCTGAGGCGATGTGGTGTTCCAGAACCGAGTATATTGATGCCCCCGGAGGAGCCCGACCAAGTTCTCTATCACCCACTTCGCCCCTGTCTAGGCTTCCAGTTGTGAACTTGTTCAGGACAGGGCCTGTATCCAAGGAACTTCTGCAGCAGCGGGAACTTCAGCTGGTTGTCTAGTTCTAACAGTGTCAAGTGATGTGGCATCTTTGGACTTGGTACCAGGACTTGGGGCTGGAGTGGAAGTGCAAGACAGTGCCCATTGCCAAGTGCCGGACAGGCTACGCGCCGTATCCGCTACCCCTTTTCAATCTTGATCTAACCTTCACATCTCCTTCACATAAGGTACATATTAAAAATCCTTCTGTCGATAAAAATTGCTGGAAAAAGCCTTGTTCTCCCCCCTTTGTCCATGTCCCTTTCGTGAGGGAGCGAGACGGCCCACAAAGTGGAGCATTGAGGCTCACTGCGATTGGCCAGTTCGCAAAAATCGAGATCGTATAAGTTGGTTCCACTCAAAGGCTCATACCGAGAAGATCAGCTAGATCAACAAACTCGTTGGATATAAATGTCCAAAGATTCTGCCTCTAGAGTTTGGAGTCAGACATTCCGTTCTGATTCACTCATTTGTTGTATTCTGATATTATTTCTCCTTTACTGTCTTTCCCTCCATCTCTTTGCTGGCCCTTCGACCGCGATGAATGACGATAGTATGGCGACTACCGGTAGCGAACCCAAAGCCAATCAATCAGGTCAACTTTCCGACTCTAGAGAGGAGTCAAGCTCCTCCTTTACAGACCAGACAGTCCAAGAGGCCGGGAGCTTGGATGGATGGAAACTGGCCTTGGTCATTACCGGACTTTGTCTTGCCGTCTTTTGCATGGCACTTGTACGCCTTGAGCAATCACTCTTTCGAAGGATAGATGACTGAAACCCATTCAGGACAATACCATTATTGCAACCGCCATACCTCGGATTACCGACGAGTTTCGTGCATTGGACGATCTGGGCTGGTAGGCTGACATGTCCCTTTCGCTTTCACAATCACCAGCCTGCTGACCCATTCCTTACCAACAGGTACGGCTCGGCTTATCTCCTTACGACCTGCAGCTTCCAACTGTTCTTTGGGAAGCTCTACTCGTTCTATTCGGTCAAACGGGTCTTCCTCACCGCCATCGCTTTCTTCGAACTCGGTTCCTTGGTCTGTGGCGCCGCACCAACCTCGGCAGCGCTCATCATCGGTCGAGCGATCGCGGGCATCGGGTCCGCTGGAATATTCTCTGGAGCCATCCTCATCATCGTCCTTAGTGTTCCCATGAGGAAGAGGCCTATCTACGTTGGACTGCTCGCTGGCATGTACGGCCTTGCCAGCGTTGCCGGTCCGCTGATGGGTGGTGCCTTCACCGACAGGCTCTCTTGGAGATGGTGCTTCTATATCAACCTTCCTATTGGGCTTGTCACCGTGCTATTCGTGGTATTATTCTTGAAGCCTCCTCAAGCGCCCCTGGGATCAGTTAAAGAGAAGGTCTCCTGGAGGCAACAGATTGGCCATTTCGACTTACCAGGTACAGCCTGTTTCTTGCCAGCCATGGTCTCGCTGCTCCTGGCGTTACAGTGGGGAGGCTCGAGGTATCCTTGGTCTAATGGCCGCATCATTGGACTCTTTGTGGTCTTTGGCGTTCTCATCATGCTGTTCGTGGTCATCCAATTCTGGAAACAGGACAAAGCTACTGTTCCTCCGAGAATCTTAGCTGATAGGACAGTCTGGAGCTGCGCCGCTTTCGCTGTTTGCTTTGGTGCTTCGTTTTTCCTTCTCATTTACTATGTGAGTTCCCAGCCCTTTCCATCACTGGCCAGCATCTTAACAATCTTCTAGATCCCCATTTGGTTTCAGGCCGTCAAAGATGCCAGTGCCGTCAGGTCAGGAATCATGAACTTGCCAATGATCCTTGGATTAGTCGTCATGTCGGTCGTAACTGGAGGCGCAGTCAGTGCTATTGGGTACTATACTCCCCTGATCCATACCTCGTCTATCCTGATGAGCATCGGTGCTGGGCTGTTGACCACGTTTCGCGTAAACACCCAACCACCGGCGTGGATAGGTTACCAGGCCCTCTATGGCATTGGAGCCGGTCTCGGCATGCAACTCCCCCTTGTTGCGGTGCAAACCTCTCTGCCAGAACAAGACATCCCCGTCGGCACCGCGACTCTGATGTTCTCCCAGACGCTTGGAGGTAGCATATTTGTGCAGGTCGCCCAGAACGTCTTCACGAACCAGCTTAGCAAAGAGATTCGGGGTGCAGGAGTTGACGCTGCGATTGTGCTTGGAGTTGGAGCAACCGAGCTGAGGGACAGTGTGCCCGCGGTTCACTTGCCAGAGGTCCTGGTTGCGTATAGCAAGGCGCTGACCAACACCTGGTACGTTTCTGTTGCAATGGCTGTCCTCTCACTGATTCCCGCCTTGTTTATTCCGTGGAAGTCAGTCAAGGACAAGAAGGTGGAGGCAGCCATAGCGTAAACTGCTCACTACTCCGCCAATCTTGTTCAAGTGGCATAGTGGTAGGGTTGGAAGGCTTGGTGTGACGAAAACCCTTGGGCGAAAGGGACGGGGCGGTGTCTGGACCCTAGCTGGGGGTTGGATGTGGTTGTAGATCCCATGTGCCATGTTTGGCCGTGTGCGACTTTCTTTCGTTTAGATATAGGGGCAGAGAGATTAGAGATGCAAGTGGTGGCTTGTCTTGCGTCATCCCCTTTCTAACATTATTCTTCTATAATAAGATAAAGAGGTATTGCGACGTGTACTCAATTGTTAACTATGTATTCATTCTACGTTTGGACGTCTGGGGTACCACCTTGGTCGAACTCACCTTCGTTGTTCGTCCTTCATTTCTGGTCTTATTTGTAGATGACGTTTCTTTGTTCCTCAAACAGAATCTCCAAAGCCGATTCAACGACTGTGAGGTTGTGTCTGAGGCCTAGGAGATCCTCCATTCTGTCTTTTGTCTCCCAAAGAAGCTGCATCTCCCGGTATGCCTTGAAATCGCGGACAAGTGCTGTTTCCCAAGAGTAAGTCTCATCTGCTACAATGCTCTCCGTAATGTTCTCAGTGACATGGCGGGCGATGTAGATAACTTGATCCAGCTGCTGAGTCGCATTCGCCAATAGCCATTGAAGCTTTTCCATGTCCTTTAAATGCCCATGAAACCTTGGGAGAGTCCTCGGATCAATCTCCTCAACTGCCATGCTGGGGCCAATGATAAGGGCTTCGAACAAGACGTCTCGGAATGCACCGTTGACACGCCAAATAGCGTCGCTCGCGTCGGAACAGAGATGGTGCAAGTTGACACCGTCGTACTTGGGCCCCCCTCTTTCTAATCTTTCTGCGTAGTGCCCGTATTCTATCGGGTCCATCTCCAGTCCTTTGTCCTGACTCCAAATGGCACCTACCCCCTTTGCCGGCAGACATGCATCGCGCATCAGTTCTCGGGAGCCCCCTAACATAGTAGGTGGCAGTTGAATGAACTTGGTGTTATTTGGTAAAGGGGGTTGGCGAGAGCGCATGTGCTGAAAGTGTTCATAGACTGGGGGCACATCCGGCTCAGTGAATATGGGCTGGTACCCCTCCAGCCACGATGGTTGCCACAAAAAGACAAACGTCGAGAGAGTGTCTATAAAAAGACAGCATAAAACGGCGTAGAATGTCCATCGTACAAGCTTGTTATTCGTGAAACAGCAGGGCTGTCTCTTGCTCACAGCCCTGAGGCCTATATATCGTGCACATCGTGGACGTCGCCTAGAAATCCGTGGACCCATAATTGCAGTAGGCCCAGAGCCCACCTCATCCTTTTGCTCGGTGATCTTATCATTCTGGGTGAGATGATCGGTTGACGCTGGATGTAAGCGACTCTCACCCGAGGGTGTTAGATGAGGCACCGCGCTTTGAGGGCCGTCACTGGGAATAGAAACGCTATCGCTCGTTTTTTGCCAGGGCCACCCGGGTGATGACGATTTAGGTGGGAGGGGTTTGGCAGATAGTGAAGAGGGGGGTGGTGCATTAAAAGGATTCGGCCGTGAGGAGATGGGAGGCTGTACGGGATTCATAGGGGAAGGCTTATAGTAAGGTTTAAAGATTGATGCTGATAATGAAATTTTCCGGCCCATGGCAAGAAATCTCGAGCCTGGATGAAGACGGTCAAGGGAAGGATTGGCAACGGATGCGGGGAGACTCGTAGCGGGGGTGGATTGCTCCTCAGGGCTCGAGGACGGCTTTGCATCTTGGTGTTTGGGTGCGAATGGCGTATGCATGGTAGTTAAACTGCTGGAGACGATACTTTAGAAACCGCTATCCACAGGAAGCAAGTAAAAGAAACGACGGAGAGAAGGATTAGTAAGATATCTGGGGGCGCTGAAGGGAGAAGTAACATTGCATTTGTATGCAGGGATAGACGCAATGATCGTGACGAAGGCTGAACTGTAACTAATACTATTATTACTGGTTATGAAAGGGTCACTATTGTTCGGCTATTCAAAGCTCGTAGGCCTTGTTTAGAGGTAGTTCCGCTTTTCGAACAAAGAACTCTTCTATTTGATAACAATGCCAAGGTCGCCTTTCTCCTTATGAAGATTGTGTGGATGGCCAGGACTGAACTAACTTGAAGTCACTTGCTCAGGCCTCGGCTGAACTGAGAAACAACATGCTCACTCTTTCGCCTCTCAAGCATCCATCTTCGCCCCCTCTCCCAACCATGTGGTTATGCATTGTGGCGGGTTTAGCGTTGTTCCTGATGAGATCACTGAACACGCTAGGGTTTTAAACAGAGTAGAATCTTCAGTATACGAATATTTACTCCTGAGACAGTTGGGTAAAGGATAGTCTGGCTCAGCGAGATTGTGACGTCGGCATTCTCGTCACCACTGCAAGATCCGCGTTTTGACCCGCACCAGCTTCAACGACCTTTGACAAGAACATCCGGGTTTTCTTGGTAAATCTTTTGATCAAGTCTAGTTGAACAAGTCATGGGTGCGTTGAGACTCATCACATTGCAAGAGAAGGCGTGGTCAGGAGAGGGGATTGCTGACACCTACTTAAGATGTTGAAATACGACAGCAATATTCAGATGAGTCCCTACGGGAAATGCTCAAAACAAAAGCTATTATGCATGAGCAGTTTGAGAAGCAAGTACGGAGCTATGTTCCTGCATCCTGGACACAAGACAGGTTGTCAGAAGACTTGTCTTTGAAGACGCTCGCGATCAGAGATTCTAAGCATACGCTACGCGAGACTTATGCCGAATACGATAAACAGAGTTTCTACAATCAACAAGAACCAGAAGCGATCTCAAGTGGGTTAGCTAATGCGACGGTGCCGTTCGAACTGCAGCCCGCATCTCCATTACAAGAGGGGGAGCTCGGGAAGCGTTACCATTACAAACCCCTGGCAAAGGACGAGATACGGCTTCTAGAGATTCAACCTGGCCCTCAATCTAGCCCCATAACTGTCTCGATAAGGCACGCATCTTTACGCAATCCACCTAAATATCGCGCCCTGTCTTATGTATGGGGTAGCGCAACACAACAACGGCCTGTGAAATGTAACAATCAGCAGGTCTGGGTCACTGAGAACTGTTACTCAGCGTTGAAGAGACTTCGCCATGCTAATAAGAGTGCTACGTTCTGGATTGATGCCATCTGCATTAACCAGAAGGATACACCTGAAAGAAACAGCCAAGTACAGATCATGGCCACAATCTACCGCAAGGCGCATGGAATCACCGTCTATCTTGGAGAGGAGGATCAAGAGAGTAACCTTGCCATGGAAACTCTGGAAAAGGCGACATTCTTACCCACCTGCGCCATAAGAGCCAAGTGCACCGACCCCGCTAGATCTCAAGAACCCGACGTGGTGGCCTTGAGAGACCTGTTTGCGAGGCCATGGTTTAGACGGGTCTGGGTTCTTCAAGAGGTCAGGAATGGCAAATTTCCAGTCATTATCTGCGGGTCCAAGATACTTCCCTGGAGAGTTTTCGACAATTTCACCAGGTTTGGCTTTCCTCATGCCTTTGGACTTATTCCAGTCCCTCTTGACATTAGAACCGTCTCAAGAGCTGAGGAGAAGTTCGATGCAGAAGGACTGTTCCGGAGACTATGCAAATCACGGATATGTCTCGCCACTGATCCAAGAGACAAGGTATTCGCTCTCCTGCCGTTGTTCTCAAAGGTGGATGGAGCTGGCGTCAAGGGCTTTCTGCCTGACTATTCACGGTCAACAAGGGACACATTTGTCAACCTTGCCAAATATCTTCTTCGGTCTAGCGAGGTGGGGTTCAGTCTACTTTATGCCACTGAATCACAGTCAAGTCTGGTGGGCTTGCCATCCTGGGTGCCGGACTGGAGCTCAATCCCTCGAACACAATACATCTACAGCCCTGAGCATCTGACGGCAGCCATGAGGACAGTTTACAATACTCACACCTTAACAAAGTTTCTCCCTGACAACGTGCTATCTTTTGGAGCCACCAACTGGGGCATAGTCGACAAAATAGCAAACACGTGCGATACAGGAGATCGACAGTGGTCCAAGACGGTGTTTGAGGAATGGCGTAACCTAGCATTGTCTCATGTTCAAACTACAAAATCGGTATACACATTCACGAGGCAAGAGGAGTTCTACTTGTTCCTAGGCCACGAACTTCCTGAGATTTTCTTCGGATCTTTGCGTGCGCCACCTTCATGGATCAAATACGCCTGGGCCGGCCTATTCTCCGATTTTGAGGCAGCGTGCGAGAACCCCTATGCTCAGCCCGATTACCACCAAGCAGCAGAGGCCCTCAAATTCCATCTTCGCCTGAAAGAGACCTGCCACGGCCAAAAGCTTGTCATGGTGAGCGGAGAGAGCCATAGGTTTTTCACATATGCCATCACAGATGCCGAGGTACACATCGGGGACAAGGTGGTCCAGGTTGCAAATCGCCCCAAACCTTTTCAAACCTTTGGTATCATACTCCGGAAGCGTCCTGATTCCTCGGATCGATATACTCTTGTTGGGAAATGTCGCCTCCAGTCAGTTGTTCGTTATGGCACGTTGACAGACCCGACGTGGTTCTTGATATCTTGAGACTCTTGGCAGCCATCATAGGTAATCTAGATTACCTAAGGTGCGAGAAAATCAACCGAGGCAAAGTAAAGGTTTTGAATGGTGTCTTTTAATTATTGATAAATACTTAGCTGAGGTTCATTGAGGTAGTGTTGAGCACGGAGGTATTTGTAGACATGGTTGATATTGACTCTCGTGTTGAAAGGCACTGGACATGATGCCTTCATTGTATTGATAATCTTATGTCTCTTGCTAGCTTATCCCGATCTATGCTCTAGGTATGCAATGGGGTTAAATGACTTCAATGAAATATTTACCCCAAGATCAGCCCTTAACTGCTCGGGCTCCAAGCACCGAACCACCGCACGGCCTGCCAAAAGGCTTCCTCCTTGGCAAACTTTTGCTCCGGATCAGACAAGTTGGCGCGGACGCCAAAACCATGCTGTGTTCCCGAGTACAAGTTGACCTGGAATGGCTGTTGAGTCGTACCAAGCAGGGCCTCAACCTCGGATCGACGGGTTGCATTGAACAGGGCATCAATCTCTGTAATACTAATCAGCATAAAATCTCCCTGCTTTAAAAAGACGAGTTACTCACCAGCTGTTGCGAGACTGGCGGGGCCTTGAATAGCGAGAACTTCGTCGGTCTGAAGGAGAGTAGGATGAGCTGCGAATCCCACGTCGGCGCCTCTTCCCTCGGCTAGGAAGCGGAATGCATATCTGCCCCCGTAGCAGTATCCAGTGACAGCGATGGTGTCAATCTTGAGCTTGTTATGGATAAATTTGATGGTCTTTTCAATGATAGGGTCGGTATTCTGGGGGTTATGCCTGCTCAAGTACTCTGTTGCATTAAACTCGCCGTTCGGGTCCGCAGGGTCTCCGTTGAAAATATCGGGTGCGATGGTGAGATATCCTGCACGAGCAAAGCTGTCGACGAGTCTGCGCATGTTAGTTCGGGCTTCCAATAGACAGAGAGACACATACAGTTTGTTCTCTAACAGCGGGAGCCCATAGACATCGCTCAAATACACAACAGCCGTGTTACTCTTGGATAGCCCTTTAGGCTTGCTGATGTATAGAGTAACTGGTGCGCGTTAGTACAAGATGGTAGAGTCAGTGACGTGATTGGAGGTCACCTCCGTCATATTCGATCTCAGTTCCAGCTGGTTTCCCAGTATTCTTGAAGATGCCCCGGGGCCATTGAGCAGCTACGATGGTGACAAAGCCGTACAGGCCGATGAGAACTCGAGTGAAATGCATAACGGCTTTGCCCCTCAAGAGTTGAGTTGAGTGATGGTCGCATCCATTTATCCTGCCCAAGCCTCTTATCCCCGCGTTGACCGGACTTAGGAAGTTGGCAGAATCCCCACCTTATTGTAACGGCATGCTTATCAATTCATTATTCATTACTTTCTAGTGCATCATGTCGTGCTGGTGGGCATGACGATCCATTCTAAATCAAGGCTTTCTCCGAAGCAGGGGCATCCTGTCAAACCAATAAGCTTAATTTGCGTAGCCAGGTTGAACCATCACCTAGACCCGAGGAAGCCGTGAATCCGGCGTTATGCGGAATTGAGTTTGTTGAGATGCCTTGTCGTATGTTGATAGCCGCCTGAGGAAATGCCTGTAGTTCAATAATGATGTCGTGATAGAACGCCATTATAGAGCACGTGCGTCATGGATTGTTAGATGTGGTGAAAGATGGAAGAGGCTGGATATGCGTGGTGCATCACTGTGCCCTCATTGTTAACATTGGCTGATAGACATGGTAACCGTATTTTAACTCTGGCTCTGATTTGAACACTGACAACGTCTTTCGTTCGTCTTCGGTGCAGACAACAGACATATATAATATGAGGAACCTCGGAACAGTCGGAGGTCAATATCCGTACCCCCGGGCTGAGCCCCGCTCATGCCAAAGCATATAGCATCGACATAACCGCAAGAAGAATAAACGTCGAGGATTTCGGGCTGCTTAGGGGGGCGGCGTTTGTCTCGGTAGGCTCTGGCTCTTGAGTAGGGGAGGCTGTTGCTAGAAAGGCTGACGTAGCTGAGCTTGCAGCCTGGCTTGAGATACTGCTGGCAAGAGCCTTATCCACTGTGACTGCGCAAGGAGTACCCTCGGCCGTGTTATTACCCATATCCAGCAAGCTTGAACATATGTCTGTGTTGTTCTGTAGAAGCACGACAGACCCCAATACAGGACACTCTGGAACATCAAGCACGTTGGGCTTCTTCCCTATTCCTTTCCCATCAGGCGACCTTTCGGCTTCCCATTTTGTCTCGATAGAGAACATGATACCACCAAAAACATATGATCCCTTGCCCTTGTAGTCACACCCATCCCTGAAATCCCATTCGAGGTGCCACTGTAACCTGAACCGATCGCCTTGATCCTTCTGGTGAATCCATTCCGTGACGTTGGTGTTGGCAACGAAGACGACAGTGTCGTTATCATCAGGTGGATTTTTGGCCTCAAATTTGCCCTCGTCCCAAGTGATACCACCTGGAACCCACCCGTGGCTGTAAGGCATAATGTGCCACAAAAAGGTAAAGTTCCCAACCGCCCGCAAAGACGTGAAGTTCTGCACGGCTAGCGAGATGGGGAAGACACCGGCTGGCCTGTAGGTCTCATTTCGAGGGAAGATGACGTCGATTTCGAAGGGCGCTGTAGCATTGTCCGAGTTCCATGTAGTACTGGCGCAAAGAGGAATCAGGGCGAGAAGGGCGACAACAAACGCTGTCGTCAAAGGTTGGAGATGAGGCATTTTTGTGTTTGATTTAGGAGAATGCAAATGTCAGAAGACCAATTTGGACTCAAAAACATGCTTATGAGCCAAGATGTCCCCTTACAGGGGTATGAAAACAGCCTGAACTCTGGGCGCGTCAGCCTGACGTTGGTTTTCTTTGTTGGAGAGATGGAAAGGAACTTTGGTTTCATCAAGACATTTAAATAAGTCTAATGGCATAAAATAATAAGACGAAAGTGAAGTCACCTCGTTATAACATGTACCTAGTCGTAGCAAGGCGCTTTCATAGGGCATAGGGAGTGGCCGGTCAGCTCGTTCGAGTTGTCGTGAGCGGCGCAGTCAAATTGACAGTCACTCGCTTAGCAGTTTGACGCGTAAATTACGCGAGGACAGCAGACACGGACGCGGGTATGAGTTTTCCTAACAACAAGGAGCATTGGTTGTAGTAATAGAAGGGTTGCGACTTGAGTACAGCATGCTCTACTGCATTGCGTGGGTCAGTTACCACCTTGACTACACTCAATTAGACCAAGTAGATCTCTCTAAAAGCGTGACAATGCAATAAAGCTTGAAAAAGATCAGTGCCATGCCTATTGCCACGTAACACAAAATTCTAGAGTCAAGGGGTTGATCTTTTGGTCCTACAACAATTTGCGCCTCTTGATCCAAGTTTCGCACGTCTTGTCGCCACTTGCGGAAGACGATAACCACGCCAGTGAGTGCGAGCACGAGCGGCAAGCCTAGGCCTAGTCCGGTTGCTATTCCGATGCGCCCGTTGATAGCATCGTTGTCTTCCATTGTAGGGGTAGAAGATGGAACGAGGTTAAGAGAAAATGCATGCTATTGCTTGTTAATATGGGCTTATACCTTGCGCAGGGTGGGAATGACAGATAGGCTGTAGAAAAGAAATGCCTGCATCATCAAAACCGGAGGGATAGGTTGGGAGAACAATACCATAGCCATGGCTCGGTTCAAGAACCTAAGTACGTACAATATTAAACAGGTTATTATAGCGAGGAGATGGAGGGATAGCGATTTGGTTAGCATTGAGGAGGGCGGGAGAGAGTATTTGACAGAGCAGCGGTGAACAAGGCAGAATGAGGCTGGCTGATTCATGGGCCATGAGTGAAAGGGATTACGTGAAATTAATAGCGTTACCTAGGGCAGAGGAATTCACTGGTCATGCCAAGACTGTCGCTTTGACGCCTCTACAGACCACGAGCAATCATGGTAAAGCATAGCCTCCACCAGTGTCAACAGCCTCGCCACCCATTGGTTAGATCTGCTGCCTTGTATGAGCGGCTATGGATACTGCATCCTGTGTACGATGTTCTGGGCTTGTTCTTAGGTCAAGGAATAAAGGAGGAACTAGAATAGCGGACTGGCTTAGCTACCCCCTCGTAAAATTAAGAACAAATACAAAACTGAGAAACCTGAAACTGTAGACAATTTGATGCGCCCGTACTAGTTATCTCTTTTCTTAATTGCCTAGGTGCTTCGAGCAAATGTAGTTGACTTTAACCTTAAATTTTAACAGTAGACGAACTCCTTAAAATAGATACCTACTCTACTCTACCTACACAACGGTATTTACGCTTGCCAAACATAGCTTCATTCTCTTCTTAGTCGTCATTCTTCAAAGGTTCAGTGGGCACCTTTTGATCACCCAAGTCACCCCCCAATGGTGACTGTTGTGATTCGCGTATGCAGATGCAGCTAGCCCCGCCCTTTTTCCTCAGCCCACACAGCTGCACGAGGCAAATCACTCAATGCTCATACTGACCAAGACGCACGCCGGTTGCATATAGAATGGACTTTGAACGGGGAGGCCCTAGACTCAGGAACATCGAAGACAACGACCAAGTGGTCAGGCTGCAAGGCCATGATATTGACGCTTCAACACCCCTGTGGCAACATGACAAGGCCTGGATCCGCCGTCCAGCCCAGCTCGTACGCGCAGCATGGCAATCACAGTTTCTGTCGAGGCTCAGCTTCCTCCCGAGTCACTATGCCTACTTCATTATCGTCTGCTTGATAGCGTCGCTCATCTTCTGGGCCTCATCGCACACTATCAGTTACGTCGACAGCCTGTTCCTGGTCGTCTCTGCCATGACTTCTGCTGGCCTTACGACGGTTAACCTGAGCCAGGCGACCACAGGACAGCAGATTCTTCTCTTTTTGCTCATGATCTTTGGTAGCAGGATCTGGGTCTCCATCTGCATCGTGTACTCTCGCAAGCGAAGATTTCACAAGCGCTTCGATGACATAGTCCGCGAGGCGCGTATGAGGAGAAGGGATCCTTCGCCACGGCGTTTTGCGCCTTCTCCATCACCGCCTCCCGAAGTAGAGGCTATGGGAAGCGCTCAAGTCCAGGAAAAAGACGATGAGGAGGTTCCCTATCTCTCCTGGTCCCCCACTATTGGTCGAAATAGCCCTATCGTTAACCTCACCAGCCAGCAACGCGACGAGTTAGGAGGCATCGAGTTTCGCTCCCTGAAGCTGCTTCTCCGGATTCTGTTACTATACTTCTTCCTCTGGCAGTTCTTGGGCTGCATCGCCCTCGGTGCATGGATCAATAACAACGGACCGGCCTTGGATAACAGCTACAAGCCCTGGTGGCTCGGCATCTTCAACGGCGTATCGGCCTTCAACAACTCAGGCATGTCTCTACTGGACACCAACATGGTCCCTTTCCAGCGCTCATACTTTGTCCTCATCACCATGGGCCTGATGATTCTTGCCGGCCGTACGGCATTTCCCCTCTTCTTGAGATTCATCCTCTGGGTGGGAAGAGGGTGGATTGGCTCGGTGGGATCTTTACACTTCATCTTGGACCATCCCCGGCGCGTCTACGTTTATCTCTGGCTGAGAGGTGCAACTTGGTGGCTCCTGTTCATACTCATCTTCTTAAACGCGGTCAACTGGGTCGGCTTTCTACTATTCAACCTCAACAACCCCGAAATAGAGAGCATCCCGACGGGGCCGCGTATCCTCGCTGGTCTGTTCCAAGCCCTTTGTAAGTCTGTGAAAACTAGACGCCTTTCATACTCGGCTACTAACCACCATCTCCTTGATGTCAGGCGTTCGCTTTGGGGGATTCCACATCACTGACATCGCCAACCTTCACATCGGCTTGCAAGTCGTGTATGCAATCACGATGCTCATCCTCGCCTACCCGATCAGAAATAGCATCAGGCGCACAAACGTCTACGAACAACGGTCACTCGGAATGTTCATTCCCCCAGACGATCAAGATCCCACATGGAATGGGCGTGAAAACACCCTCATGCATGAGTTCGGACGCCTTGGACGACAGATCCGTCAGGGATTTACGCGGCACGACGCCTGGGCTCTAATGTTAACCATTCTTGTCATCACAACCATTGAGTCGGGCCAATTCCGCCGAGATCCTGTTCACTACTCCATCTTCAACGTCATGTTTGAGGTCGTGTCGGCATACGGCTGCGTTGGCATCAGTGTAGGGCTACCGGATGAGGATTATTCGTTCAGTGGTGGGTGGCATGCTGCGAGCAAGGTAATTCTTTGTGCCGTCATGCTACGAGGTAGACATCGCGGTCTTCCTATGAAAATCGACCCAGTTGTTTTGCTGCCGAGCGAATCGCGGTTCCGAGAGGAGGAAGATGAAGATGCACCCCAGATACGTCGTGGCGCAGATAGGGAGCGTGGCATTTTCGAGACAGGGCCTGAGGAAGAAGAACCCGGAAATTTGCTCGTTACTAGGTTTTTAAACCCGGGTCCTACATTAAGTGCGTGATATACAGGTTGTATTTTCTATAATAATCTTGAACCGTATACATGAGCAAGGACGCTGTCTGTATATATCTCTCGCTCACCTCAGACCCAGTTTTTAACTAGATACCTAGTTAGAAACCATCCTCCAGAAACGTCCCGGGGCAGAAAGCCAAGAGCTTCTGTTTGGTCGCTTCCGTGTCTGGGCCTCGGTCATTAAGCTTTGTAGATGCAAAGCTCTGTCCCTCCCAAACAACTTGTCCATGACCCCAACTACGTTCATTGATGTATCATTGTCGTCGAGCCAACACTGAGGATCTGCGCCGTGTTGACAGAGCAACTCGGATGCTTGGTACCAGGCCTCCTTCATTGGCGGGGTGGCCTCGCCTCTCGTAGTGCTCTCATAACATGAAAGCAGGAATAGGGCCCAGACCGTTCGGCCGTCGTTAAGATGTACTTTTTGGTTCACGCTCGCACCATTATTTAGCAGCAGGCGAACCATGTTGACATCGATACTAGGATCATCCCTCTGGGAGTGATACGGCATGCTTATGGCCGTCACTCGCCTCGGACGTAGCGCGTAGTCAAGCAAAGGTCGTCCAGCCTTTTGCAGTCGCTTTGGGTCAGCTGCGAGCTTCCCCTGCACATACTTGACCAGACGGGCCTGTACTGTTAGTGCCAAGAAGTTGCAATTGCCACCTTCACGGTACTCTTCATACCCTCGAGATCTCGGAAGATCTCTTGCATGGGTCCAATGTCTGTTGCGCAGGGAGCGCGCGTGCTCGCAGTTGACCCGGTCCAATTCGTCCAGCACATCAGCCACAGGGGAATCAGCCGTATCTGGAGCCTGGCTTCGCTTCTCAACCTCGTGAGCGTAGTATAAAAGTTCGTCTGTGAGCCCGATAATCCTGTTGATGGACGACTTGCGCCGGAAATCCTCGTTTGGGACACTCTTGAGCAAGAATAAGGTCATTCTGCAGAGCGATACGAGGGGATCGAAGCTCGACTGGGGGGTTACTATTTCCACCAGCCGCTGATGGTAGCAATCCTGCAAGAAATCGCGAACAGTACGATGTAGGAAGTCGACAGGGCTTCCAAGGAAGATGGGGTGAGGCATGTTGTTGACAATGAGAAGGTTGCCGCATCGGTTTTGTATCCGACTCTTCCACTGGTCTTCGGCCTCAGATACCTCCTGCTCAGTGGATGGTGAGATTGGAGCTTTAACGGCGTAGTCAGGGTCACGAGTCTCTCGCTCAAGGAGTGAAAAGGCGAACAATGGAAGAGGCTGAACTTCCTCGGTCGTGATCAAGAAGATCTGGGCCATCTCTACTCGAAAGACAGGCTTGATACCTTCGATGATGTGCTCAAAGTACGCCTCCAAATCTGGTGGAAATAGGCGCAGAATTCCCTGTAGAGTAGAAAACCCCTCGTTCCTATTCACGGCGTGGACCAAGTCGCGGGTGACAAGGAAAACCCACAGCCAGACTCCTTGTGACTGCTGGGCAATCTGTGCCATGAGCTCCTCGCATCCAGGCTGTGAGGCACCCAGTGCCTTGAACTTTTCGTTCATCTGCAGCCTCTGACGGACATGTGTTTTCATATCCTCACTTGTAAAGTCCTGCACGGCCAAGGAATAGACGCTCTCCTGGAAGGGCTTGAAGACCTGCCTGGGTCGGCTCGATGCACATATCTTGATGTCAGCCAGTTTGGACTCGGAGAAGAAGGTCAAAAAGTTCACGACATCTTCTTCCTCGCCATCGTACTCATCAAGTCCGTCAATGAAGAAGCAGAACTTAGTGGACAGACCGCTATGTTCCGCGAACGCTTCAAAGGCCGTCTTTAGCTCAGGAATCTCCCATCTTTCGTGATCCAGACGGTCATCTGAGCAGATGTGTGGAATCAAGGTAGGAGGAGCCCGCCTCAGGATCTGGTATAGTAGAGACTGGAGAAGTCCGACCTGGGACTTTTGCATTTCGAAACCTTGGTTCCAGAAGTAGTAGCTCGCAGTGAAGAGCTGGCAAGAGCCTGCCCACTCCTCCAAGGCCTTGGCCGTGTTTTCATGTTCGGCCGCAAACTTCATAAGTGTCGACTTTCCACTGCCCGCCTAATACATGAAGTTAGCACTTTTAATAACGCAGTGGTAAGCGGTATCACACACTTTACCACTGATCCAGTACATTCCATCTCCACCCTTGAGCCATTCTACAAAGTTTGTCCTGGTTGGATCGAACAGCCAGGCGTTTGTGAACTGATCTGCATCAGTTATCTGTGACCATCGGCGTCGTAGCTCTGGAAAGTATAGGCTCCGGATGACCCTAGACTGCCTTTGACAGGTGATGCGTTCTTGTTCCAGCAGGTCAAGGTGTTCTTTCAAGGCGGCCAGTTGCTCGCCTTGCGCCCTCCGATTGTCGGCAGCCAGACGAAGAATATCCTTCTGAATGCCATCCAGCTTGGAGTCGTACTTGATCCCGAGCTGTTTTTGAGACTCTCGAAGAGCATTGAGATCAGACAGAATCTCAGAACCCCGCTCCCTACCACAAGTCAGTCAATAATGGGGTGTCTCTGCTGTCTTCAGTGACCAACCTGTCCAGAATCATCTGCACATTGGCCCTTATCCTAACGTCCAAGTTATCGATACGACGACGCAGATCCTCGATATCTTTTCCTTTCCTCAGCACACGTAATGCGATGCGACTGCTTTCTATTGTCCTAAATCTCGCACCGTTTCTCATCTTGAGTTTCTGGACAATCTCGCCAAGCTCAGCCGCCAACCTCTCGCACTCGGTTGTCATGGCCATGATGTGTCGCTCTCCTTGGGATAACTGGCGTCCAGGTGATCCCTGGATGGCCCTGAGATTGGAATGCCGGACATCTTCCAAGCACAGTTCGATCTCATGGACCTCGGGGAGTGTGTCGTGAACCGAGTCTCGTGCTGACTTGACCGCCGAGACGAGCTTGATGCTAAAGTCGACAAATGCCACGATGCTTGAGGCAAGACCAATGATCTCGAATGCCTCGGCCATCTCGATGGGAGTAATTGGGTTCTGGCATGTGGTAATTAGAGGCCAGAGCGCTACAAGGGCGGTTGGTTGTCAACTCGACACGAGTGTGAGAGTTGACTTCGCTGCCTGAGTGTGACCTGATCCAAGCCCGGCTGAGCCCGGCGCTGGCTAAATTAGCCTCGCTAAGTTTAGTGGGTACCAATAGGAAATAGCGCAGTCTTTAGGGCCCAAGGACGAAACTTCAGTGATGAACTTGAAGATATGGCTGAGAAAATATGGAGAGATCTATGACACTCAATAGGAACATGTCTCAAACGCATAAGCATGACAATGTACTTAATCTTTCCCACCCCGACATTCTCAATGTTCATTCTTAGTGTGACCTTTCAACATCAGGCTGTGGTGAGAACTAATGAACTGCCGCTGCAGGCGCTAAGACAGGGATCAATCTTACATTTGAGGGGCGAATTGTGCGGGCAGCTTTCGGCCATCATGTTTATTTATCGTCAAAAGTAACTAACTTGAATCCCAGTTCTACCGTCAGTGAAGGTTTTCAGACCAAGTTACTATATTCTTCCACTTCGTCACTGACCACTGGTTGGCATCAACAGCTATCTTCTTCACTGTGATGGATTTGGTGCAGAGCCGGACCTGGAAAGCCTGATCCACCTTTCAGAATATGGACTTCTCTTCATCCGGAACGAGAGCCCAGGCACCTATTTCTGACTTTTGCTAGCAGAAGGGCAGTCTACTTCCTGATGGACTTCGTCTCATTTAATTTCCCAGGACTTCGGATCCTGAGCAGCCTCTTGATTTAGAACTAGAAATTTATAGCGATCGTGTTGTTCATACACCATGTTAGCTTTAAACCACGCCCCCCTCTCCCATATGTAGGAATGTTGTACCTCCACAACGAGAACTCGTCGACTTTCTTCCCTAAACTTGGTGAGACTGGATTATTGGTTGTTGGTTGATTTAGTGGTGATCTAATAGTCAAGGACATATGCCAAGACGTAGAACAAGGGTGATGCAAAATGTGGTCACTTAGTCACAAAGTAGGATGTATACCTTGTTATATGGGTTGAGTGGAAAGAAGGTATTGTGTACCGTTTGGCCACTAGTCGGGTGGGCGCATAAGAATGGACATGTTAGCACAAGAGAAGATATCATTGATTCTTGGATGAATATTCAGTTCAATTCTCTTCACGGCTCATTTCTATCTATATAATAGTCCCTCTTGTAACTTCAACATCGCGTGAATCTAGGATATTCCAAAACAAAACAAACAAAGAAAAGAAGAGAAAGGAGAAGACACCTCGCTGAATAAAGTGTCTTACAACGGTCTATCCCGTGTATAGCATAAACATTGAGCATAACTCAATGCACCTCCAACCTGAATCTAAGGTGCTGAGGCCATCATCTGATTTGAGTAATCATTCCAGTAATATGGGGATGGTTGATAAAGATGCTGCAGGCTGTCAAGGTACTGTTGCGTAGCATTGATTTGTTGCGCGACAATCAGTTGTTCTGCAACAATGAGTTGTTGGGTAGCAATGATTTGTTGTGCAGCAATGAGCTGCTGCTGCATAGCAAGATATTGTGAAGGATCTGCACCAACATGTGTTTGAAACAGTTCTGTGTGCGAAAGAGGTTGAAGAGTAGAGGGAGAGGCCAGACCCCATGGTAACTGACCGACATATTGATTCTGCGCTGGCATATTGCTACAACGAGATCCTTTGGGGTGATACCTTGCTTGAGCAAAGGTATTCTTTTTATGACCCCAGTATACTCGACGGACTGGATGATAGATGACATCGTATCCCTTGCCGCCCATTGCACTGACAATAACCCTCGCAGGACCGGGTGATCCTGAGCTGTATGGGCCATCCTTCATTAGAGGATGTTCGAGCCATGGCCCAGCTACGCGTAGAGGGAGTCGTTCAGAGTTATTGTAAGCGTGAGGATAGCTGGTCTTCATCTGACCGCTAGCGGGAACTGCCTCAGCTTGTTGCTTAACTACTGAAGCAGGGATGTGACGGACAGGATCTGTCTCGTCGAGTTCGGGGAGTGAGTAGTAGGAGCACTCAGATCGGCAGTCGTCCATATCGTCGACAGCGACTGACTTGTACGACATAAGCTCAGCGTAAAAAGACATTATGACGTGATTGTGTGTGTGCTGTTAAAGGTGAAGAAAAAAAAAGGGCTGTAAGAAGCGAAAGAGACGTTGCTGACGCTTGTTCTTTAGAAGCTGAGAAGACTGAATGGAAAGAGGATAGAAGAAAAGACTGTTAAGTGCTGAAGAGAAATGTGTACTCTGCACAAGACTGGAATATTGAAAGAAGACAGTCTGAAACAGTGGTCTGTAGAACGCTCAAAAGAGGTTGCGGAAGTGTGACGTGTAGAAGGCGAGAATATTAAATTGAAACAGTCTAGAAGACTGGAGTGCGAAATTCTCGAGAGGTGATTGATTTGTATTCTATAGAAGGCGATACGTTGTGAATGAATAGGCTGTAGAACGCTCAAGAGAAGTTGTTGAGGTATACTCTTCAGGATGACAGTACTGAATGAAGACAGCGCGGAAGAAAGGCTCTAAAAGAAGATGAAGGAAGTGAAGAAGAGGTGATGACAATGTCAATGTGAATAGAATGCTTGACGGTAGACTAAAGCTTGCGTTTGCTAAGAAGACAGCAGCATAAAGTGAGAAGACAGCGTGAAGCAAGACTCGGAACTGATGATGAAAGAGAGAAGAGTAAACAGTGCAAACCGGATGCCTGAGGGGAATGGCAGGGTTTAAGTAGACAAAGTCCTCCTTAGACTTTTCGAAAATTTGAGGGACGATGGACCAGAAGATTCCAACATCTTGTCAACAATCAGCAGGCATCACAGGTTGAGGAGCGGCCTGTCCTGTTGTTTGAGCTTCAAGTATAAAGGCCGAAAGTCAATCAGTGACTCAGTGCAGTAGAAGGATTTGAGATGTTTCTTGATAACTTTATCTTAAAACCTTGATGTTTTTCTAGCAGTTTCCGGGGCAAAGTAGAACAGCTTGCCTTGCACCGAGCTATCATGTCAACTAGCCAATTTCAACAGAGGGAGGGGACTTGGGGCCTTGGTCTTCGAACTAGCCGCAGGGGGTTTTCAATACGACGAAAGTGAATTGTCACCTAGATTTCACTCTGGATTGTTTGTGGAGGGCCAAGATAACCAAGGGCCAGGCATTTTGTTGCAATTAACGGTACAGCCTTACAAGTTGAACTGCTTCGTCGCCCAGACATGACTTGCCATCTGAAAAATTCATCGTTTCTTCATGATTCATTGTAACACGGGTCCGATAAAACTCATCAGTCACGAGAACCAAAAACATGACCTGAAAATTTCTACTTCAACTAGGCAGTCATTTAATATTAGGATTCATTGGTTCGTGTTGTAGAACCGTGAGGTAGCTGGAGCAATCTGCACACGGAAAGGGGGCATACACATAAGTTTGAGTTAAGTGTAGGCACCGGCTTCTCGGTATGACACAGTCTCTTATCACGTTGAGCTTACTCTAGCAGATGAAAGAATGCGAGAAAATCTCTGTTGACCCAGTTCGTCACATCCTTGCAGACTCACCCGTCGTCAGTTGATAGTGATGGCCATTGGGCCCAAAGAGCACGCAAGCAAACAGAGCGCTCACTCGGGGATATCTTGCCAAGAATTAGCGAACACCGAGCTTACGAATAGTCTAGCGTTACTACTCTGGGTCACGTCGTGGTATCCTACTTACTGAAGGTCCGATATTTTGCCCCTGGTTCTTGAGCAGGGCTCACTTGAGTACACATGGAAAAGCATGCAACAGGAGGGGAAGCCTGATACCAGAGACTCTCGGCCTTCTCAAATCTTGACTAAATTGCAGTTATTTCTAGAATTCTCCCTCGGGAAAAGTGTGTAATGTGACCTGAGAGAAATTTTAGTTCTTCTCCTCGCGAATCTTCGTCTGCCAATAAGCAAGTCAAGTCACAGTCAATTTCGGCGTGATGGTGGTCAGTTTCCCCTCAACACCGCCGATATGTGCTTACGATACAAAGTAAACTTTGCCATCTTCCATTCAACAATGTGTTAGAGTGCGTGTCAGAGTGCGGGAATGTTCACGTGGGCGATTTCATTGCCTTGCGCAATCACGGCCCACGTCCTGACGCGATGCAACATCAAGTACAGTGACAAGAGATACATGCTCGTAAGGTACCTCTGTAATAATATCAGAATCCACTGCGGCATATGTCCCGGGGAAGAAAGTGATCCAAATTATGCACTGCAGATCTCGTGAGCTGACCGCCTCAGATAGACGACGACGACCCCAAGCTCAGTGCTACCCTGGTTCTCTCGCTGCACTTCAACTCATCAGTTCCAATATTTCTCATACAATGCCTCATGGAGTCAGCAATCCATATATCATGCTTAATTCAACCTGACATTACGCTCATATTAATCCCTCGGTCAACAACCGTAGATTTGAACCCCAGCAACTCCGCTCAGGTGCAGCATCTGGCATGGGCTATTCTCATTGAAACGTGGTCATGCACGTTGTTTCTGTACTCGCCTAAGCTCGCTCCACAATACGAGTAACCTAGATTGTTCCATCACGGGATGTGACCGAGAACAAGGTCCCCTACGTAGATCCGAGAATCAGGGGATTCATATGCCCCTGTGACGAACAAGGACTTCACATGATGTCCCACGTGACCCCCACGAGTAAAACCTAATTCATAGTCCCCGCAGTATCGTCCGATTGGCTCGCTTTTCCCACAAATCGCCTGTTAATATCCACACCACCTTCGGCATTCATCCCCATTTAAGGTTCCACCAAGATATCATCATCCGCGGATCCGCGTCTGTCCAACCGAACCCCTCCCACCAACATTCCCGGCCCTCTCATCTTTCTATCAAGGTCCTCACTGCATAGTTATTAATATCTCACCATGGCTTCCTGCAACAAGTGCAACAAGAGTGGATCAGAAGTATCCCTGAAGCACTGTGCCAAGTGCAAGCAGACTCATTATTGCAGTCGAGAATGCCAGAAGGCTGACTGGAAGGCGCACAAGAAGGTCTGCAGCAAGCAAGCTGGGTCTGCTCCCGCTCCCGGTTCCGCTTCCGCTTCTGGAAATGGGGGCCTGTCTCCTCCCAAGGGACTAGACGAGCCCATTCCCGACCCATTCACTCGCCTGGGCAACGGCACCTACCTCCACAATCGTCCAGAGAAGGATGTGTATCGGCTGCTTCTCGAGACCTACCGTCTCCGCGTCGATGACATGTACAAGCTCGAGGGAGAGGTCGACGATGACAACATCTACTCTGGCCACCCAGATAGTCTACCAGGCTTCAGGCGATTCATGCGCAAGATAACCAGGTCCAAGAAGGAACTTCTCCCTTCCTGGTGGACACCCGAGAAACAGAAAGAGTGCGAGGCCTTTGGCATGGATGAGGACCAGTGGCAGAACCTACGTTGCGCGGTTGAAAAGAAGGACATCATTGAGCACTATGAAGATTCCCAATTCCCAATGCAGTTGCGCATGCTTGGCGAATCCATCTATGGAAGAGCACCTGGTGGATCGGATGGAACAGCCATGAGACAGATGCTGGCATCGTTTGAGAGTGGAGGTGCTGGTTTAGGTATCTGATGACGGGTTTGCCTTTCTGTTGCATGTCTCTTCCCTGAGACGTTGGCAATATATTTTACGGCAACATCATTCGCCTCCTGATATTGTTGGATATGGTCCTAAAGAGTGTGTGTTGTCTATGAGTTTATATCACCCTCCCTTAGCTAAGTTGAAAACACAATGTTCTCTTGATACCGCCTCCTCATGTCTAAACTTTACTTCTCACCACCGGCTCGAATAGGCCAGTACATCTTGTGTCAATTAAGACGGCATCATTGCATTAATGATATCCAGCCTGCATAGGTGCTCTCAGGTTCATAAGCTCGCGCCAATCTCAAGTCAAGCATTGATATTAGAGTATCGTCAGCCGATCTATGTCATGGGCTCGAGGAGATATAGAAAGGCGGCCAGAGTGTTGCATAAGCTAGTCACCGGGAACTAAATAACTAGCCACTTGACTGAATGGTTCTCTCCACTCCAGTTTATACTGACCATTGGTTGACAATGGCGTCTTTCGCGCCAAGAAGCTTGGGCGTATGTCGTAGCGTCTTGCACGCACCAACGAGCCTCAACTACTTTAGCGTCAACACCGAACACATCCTTGCATTGACTAACAGTAGTTTCTTCTTCTTCTAGTAGAGTTACATGTTTCGAAGATTTCCATATCTTCGCTAAGAGGCCACGCTGTGAGTCAAGGCGTGCATCCGCAACTCATCCCTTGGGAATCAGCGTTACGTTCCAACGCCATTTATCTATGAGAAGCCCGCAGTTCAGGTTCAACCCTTTTCATTCATCAATATGCCTCCCTCGAGAAGCCGACCTTGGGGTCTTTATCTACCTAGCGAAAGAGGGTACGCCTACCTACTAGTATCCACCACATAGCGACCAGCAATAGCGCCCTTCTGCATCAAGTCATACACATCCTGGAGCTCGACAAGCCGACAATCCTGGAGTACAACAATTAGCAGATAATTCGTGCCTCATATTACATAGACTTACTTGAATGGTGCCTTGATAAAGCCCTGTCGAAAGAACTCGATGGCCTCGGCGGTATCCTGTCGGTTACCAACATAGCTTCCCTTGATGTTGATCTCACTGTATACCTAGTTAGCAGACCTCCAATAGTCTAGTGGTAGTGCTTCTTACCGAACGACGGTATCAAAGACGGGAGCCTTCACAAAGGCATTGGCAGGCAGACCAACGCAAACAATGGTGCCCTTGCTCTTGACATACTGGCTCGCCTCCTGGAAGGGCTTCTCACTGGCGGCCAGAAGCAGGACTGCATCGGGGCCAGAACCACCAGAAGCTGCACGGATGTCTGCGACAGTGTCCTTGGAAGTCTTGAAGTCGACAAAGGTATCGGCACCGAGCTCAAGGCAGACCTTGCGCTTCTCCTCACCACCATCAAGGGCTGTGACGTGCAAACCCATGGCTTTGGCATACTGAATAGCAAAAACACCAAGACCACCTCCAGCACCGGCAATGGCAACATGCTGACCGGGCCGGGCACCAGAAGACTTGAGGGCCTTGTACACTGTCAGACCGGCGCACAGGATAGGCGCGACTGCGGCGAGGTCACAATCCTTGGGGATGCGGGCGACATGGGCCGCCTTGCCGACGGCGTATTGCTGGAATGAGCCGTCAACAGTATAGCCAGATAGAGAAGCTGTAGAGCAGAGCGACTCGTTGGACTGTCGGCACTGCTCGCAGCTCATGCATGAACCATGAAGCCACTTGATACCGACGTGATCACCAATCTCGATGTCGCTAACGAGCTCACCCCGCGCAACCACGACGCCCGCACCCTCGTGTCCTCCAACGAGGGGCATCTTGGACTGGAGAGGCCAGTCGCCATTGACGGCGTGCAGGTCAGTATGGCAGACACCACTATACTTGATGTTGATGAGGACTTCATCTGAAGCAGGCTTTGGGACGGGAATCTGCTTGTACTGGACAGCTGTTGGGTAGACAGTCAGCCTTTCTTGGTTCATTCATCACCTCGAGTGATGCCTTGGGGATAGAACATACGACCACCCACTTGTTCAAGAACTTGTGCCCATTGCTCCTTGGGAATATCAGGTCCTGCTGTTGTCGCGTATGCCGCCGTCTTGCTTGCGTTGCTGGTGTTGGTGGTCGGGACAATACGGCTGTGGCGGGCGCAAGACTGTCCACTCGAGCTGGCACAGCTTCCGCAAAGACATTTCCGGGTAGAGGTGAAGTTCCGGACGTTGATTTGCGTTGCTGCTGACAGCGTCACAATAGCAGAGCTGCGCACAGCAGGTCTCACAGAGGCCCGGAGAACGGCACTCCTCATCAAGTTGCTCGTTGGTCTCATCATCTTTTCCTGCCAGGTATTGTAATGTAATTAATTATCAGACAGAATGTGACTTGTTCTTGTCTGTCTGTGCCGGCCGGTTGCGGCTCCGCAAACACCAGCGAGCGGGCGTTATATATACTAGTGCTATCTCTGTCCCGTGGCCCATCAGACTACTACCAGTCAGCGTGGTGCCATGAACCCAGGTGTCCCCGGAAGTACATCTCCAATGTCATACGACGTAGATAATCTTTTTCTAGCCCCAGGATGGGAAATTGCGTCTCCTCAGCGGAGTATTGTACCATGGATGTCAAGTCCGTGGAGAAACCCAGTTCGGCGACCCGAGTCCATTGGCCGATAGTAGACACGTGTTGTTACCTCCACTGCGGGGCCTTACCCTTCAAGGGATGCATTTCGTCATTTGGCCGTTTGCAGTAAGCGGAATTTGCTCCGGTTAGAGCGCTTGAATGGGATGTGAGATACCAGCTCTGGTATTGGCTGCGTTTGTGTGAGTGTGTGTGTGAGTGTGTCCCTGTGTGCCTACCGTAGTACCCTGGGCTCTACTTCAAAGGATTGATGGCCTGTATAGAACCAACAGTGAGTAGCAATTTACTGGAAGAGTACCTATCTAATGACTAATATTCATTGAACCCATGCATCCAACATGCCAATCCGAACCCGAGTATCAATCTTTGAACATGGTGTTGGGGGTTGAAGTACGCCCGCAACTGCGGCTAGGTCACTATCAACTCTGGGAACTCGGAACCCTCAGTCCAACGTTTCCTTGATGCATGTCAGTCAAGTCCTCAGAACGTTCCAGACTCACTTACACTGGTTTCAAACCCTCCTTGGTCAAGTGCATATCACCAAACTTGCTGTTATTCTTGAACTTGCATTCGTTGCCCCGTGTGCAGAATGGGTCCAGCGGACAGTGGTGGCTCATGACGCAGTCAAATTCGGAGCACCCAGGCCCTTGGAAGCACGGACAACTCCGTGCCTTGTAGCGGTGGATGACCATCTCGTCTGGGGTGAGCTTTTTATCATGCTCCCTGATGCATTGGTCTCCCCTCGCGCAGGTGCCTATAATGTAGCGATTATTGCAAAACGCTTGACCTCTTGCCTCTGCAAGTTTTCGTTTGTAGCTATCCTGAGCTGGAGTATTACCAGGAATCTTGGCAGGCGGGTCAAGACGCACATTGTCTTGATTGAACTCCATGACCCTGGGCGCTTTCGCCTTGGTCTTGCTGACATCAATATTCTGATGATTGCCGGTACCGCCAGCAGCGGCATAGCTTCCCTTGTACTTGGTGGATATGCCTCCATTACCTGATCTGACTGTCGTCGTGGTCGCTGTTGTTGTCGTGGTTGCAATAGGCGGTAGAGGACGAGGAGGCGTAGGTGGCGGAGAAGAAGTCTGCTTGGGTGGAGATTGGGGAGTAGCCCTGTTCTCATTCTGGAGGAAAGCGCTGCGGAATGCATTGTCAAAAGTGATAATGGGAAGACCGAGCTTCTTGATTCCTGCTACTGCAGGGGTGGTCTCAACCAGCACGAGACGGCTCCCCTGGTCGTCGATATACGGGCGTAGATCATGTGCATACCCAGCGTCATGGCAGCCAACAAAGAATATCTTTTTGCAACGAACATCGTCGTGATAGTATTTCAGCATTCCTGCGATTCAAGTTAGTACACATGTGAAGTTGTGGCATATGAAATAACAGAGACAAAATCTCACGTCGTATCTTTGAGTCGGCATTCTCCTTTCCAGATCCGACATCGACGAAATCAAACTCGGCACGAGCATTGGTGAAGTTGATAACAAATTTGAAAAATTTATCTTCGTAGCTGATAATTCCAGAGAGGCGGAGAGAGTGGGCGAGGTCCTTGACATTGGCATAGACGCGAGCAAAGATTGTTATATCACCGCTCAGATCTGTGTCCGCGACGTATTCGGCAACGTGTTGCTTGATCGCGAGGGCGGCATTTGTGGCACCTTCTTCGGGACTTTGGAGGAAACTGTCCTGGAACTTGGCACCGTCGCCATCGATGAGGACGGCGACATAGGGCTCTTTTTCTTTTTGTTGCACCTTCTGTAGGACGGTTCTGTTAGTATAGTGCCTGTCTCGGCTGTCATGGTAGTTGTACGAACCACCTGATTCTTCAATTCCCTGTTCTCAGCTGTGAGATCATAATTCTCCATCTTTAGACGACGTTTCTCCTCCTCAAAGGCCTCTTCCATCTGTTGTAGCTTCTGTTGCCGTGTCTGTGAAAGACATTACGATTGGTTAACGACGTTTATGGGTATAAAGCAGCAGGTAAAAACTACATACACGCAGCCATGAATCTCTCTCATTATCCTGCTCATTCCATTTCTGGATCTGCACAGCCAGATCGTCCTTGAAGTCGGAACTGTCTCTAATGCTCGACATCTTGTTTGTGTGTGCGAGTAGCAGGCAGCAACGTGGCGCAGATTAGAGGGCGAAGCGATGAAATAAAAGACCACGGATACAGCCAATACGCGTCTAATACTGACAAGAATGACGTGTAATCAATCTGCAGTAAAGTTACGACAAGTCTGTTTAGTAAGCCTGTGTACTTCCTTTCCGTGAAGTAAGTTGACGAGGGGAAAAGTAAGCAAGTTAAAGGAAGGCCATGGCCTGTTATTTAATAAATCAAACAATGCCAACACATGTGTGGAAGATGCCTGTCTGCCTTACATGTGCACCGCCTCCCAACACGGGATGTTGGGCAGAGAGTCCAGAAGCTTCTGCCACGAAGCCCAAATGCAAATGTTTGCCTCGGCGAAACTGCCAAGCCGGTGTTTTCCTATGAGCAAGGCTTGCAACTGGTCTCGATAAATGGCCGTGGATGGTAGTACGCCTCGGAGAGGTGGGTCAAAGGGGAAGAAATCACCCAGTCTGCAATGTTCTTTTCAGCCATGGCTGTGTTGCCCCTCTTTGGACCCTGGTTGTTGACTCTGTGGTGACTTTCCATAGGCAAATACCGTGCATCAGGCTGCCGTTGTGCAACCGTGAGGCGAGAGCCCAGTTGGGCTGCCTCCTGAATGTGGTTCGCCCAGCTGAGGTACCCGTTTCGTTAGGCGCTCTGAGGCTCAACTTTGTGGCTCTATTTTCAGGTGACCACTATTTCGGGGTCCTTTTATTGACCTGGAACCGCTGATGCTGCAAGTTTCGATTGGTAGAGTCAGTGTGATTATCTCGCACCACCCGATTGATGCCTTGGCACGGCAAGTGTAATGAGTAAGAAATATCAGGCTCTGAGGGTTATACCTAAATTTCCTTTCGGGCAAACTTACTGTTGTTGAGCAGATCATGACCAGCACATTATCGACATCTTTATTTGACCAGAACACTCCAAAGGCCACTACAAGCTCCCGCGCATTCTGAACCAAAAAAAAAAACAGAAAAAGAAAATGCCAAAGAGAATAAATTCTCATTGGTTTAATGGATTCTATGCAACACCCAAAGAGGCACGCCGTCTCCGGGACGGGCGCTTCCACAGACATGCACCGTGGCCAGTACGTACGTCAAACGTTCCCCTGTCTAACGGCGCCTCATCAAACTTTCGGTGTACTCCTTCATGTCATCATTCCTGCGGGGATGTTTGAAATGAATTCTCAATTAATCATCGGCCAGTATAGTTTATAACTACCTTGGGTCACTAACCCAGTGACTCAACAACGAGCACCAGTCACTTGCCAGTGTCCACGTGCCATATCTGCGTGTTCACGGCCCTCGTTGAGTGGATTGATTTTTCTTGCCTAAAGTAATATTTGGAGTACTGGTAGTTATTTCGATGACCCTTTGGCACAATATTCAGCTCGGTGAATCTGTCCCCTCCAGGCTCTAGCCGCAAGACCTCATTTCAGAGAGAGGGGAGGATTTCCCTCCTTATCCGATCTTTCCCCCGCTTTGTATAAGGTAAATTTATGTCAATTTATCATTATAGAGGCGTAAAATGATAGCGTATATTTTGCCCAAGTGTTAAGGTATTTGGTCATGATATATCATCCTATCCTCTTGAGACCTGACACTCATATTTACTGGCAAGAAGCCATTTACCCAAATCATTCAGATTGATGCCTAACAGCAAGGATGGAAACATAAACCGCCACTATTCTGCATAGCTACTTTTTAAACTCTTTCTTCTTTAAAAAAGATCCATGCTCGAAAGCAGACATGGTTGGTCCTGCCTGTATTACCAACCATGGGCGTCTCTCCGTCAGTGGAACACTTTCCCACCACCTGATCAGCATAGCTCGACGGATGACTCCTCTATCCATGCTAGCATGGTATTATAATTTCCCATCCAGAGATTTGTAGTCAGAGAAACACTTACCCCGACTCCCTCGTGGATGAGGACATGGCTTCCCCTTAGTTGGGCTGAAACTTTCCAGGCGTAGCTCAAGGGCGTGACATCCCTTTACTAAAAGGACTGATAATCTAGTATTAATGTTCCTGGCCTTATCTATGCAAAGCCTCTCTGCAGCAGAAAACTCACCATCACGGTTGGGCAACCACTGCCGGCCAGGCCAGTGGTCGAACGTCGGAGGGCTCCAAGATCGTAGCCCAGTCACCTTTCAGGGCTGCCTCAGCTATCATTATAGCGGTAGTAAACCTCTGGAAAGTGAAGCTTCTTAAAAAGGCCCTGCTTAATTTAAGAGAACATAACGACCCGATAAACTATCGTCATCGAGGAAGGCTTGCTAATAATCCTTCTATGCGGCTGAGGACAGCTCTCATTACGCCACTGTCATAGTGTTCCAGGGAGCATAGCTTCGGTCCTGCTTCAACAGACTAACCGAACAGACTCTGAAGCGCCTTTTTACTGCCCCGGGTGCTACTGATCCAGGTGCTTATGAGATAGTCATCGACATGCATAGTACCGTCCAGTAGGATGAGCCCAACGCGATCGGAGAACATGACAATAATAGCCAGTTCCAGAGCGGAGCCATAAGAACTGTCCCAGTATTCTAGCTCGTGGCCTTGATCAAGGACCTCGCCGATGGAAAGCATATCTCCAGAGATGAAGGGTATCCTGATGAACCAGCCATCATCTTTCTCGGTCTAGTAGTAGAGATCAGCGATCACGCCTTCTTTCTTCCACGCGAGATCTTGAGCTCTTCCCCTGTACTGGTCTCAAAAATTATGGTTGTCTCTCGCCGAGGAAGGGTGCTCGATTATGACTCGATGCATGAGAATGCGATTTCGGCTATTGCCCACACTGCGTACGTACAAGACAAGGAATGGGCTTCCCATTGCCCGTTCTCCTAAGACTATAGAGTATACTACATGATGTATTAGAAATGTGTTCTTTGTTATAGTTGAAGCCCGGCCTTCGAGGGATAACTGAGCCAGAAGATCTTAGAGTATACCACCCTTGGATGGTTTCTTGAAGGCTTTAAGCCTGATCAAGTCGGTATGGTCGAGGGGCCTGGGAGCCTTGCGCGTAAAAGATGTCGACCAAAGACTCGTAATTGGGTGAAAACTGCTCTTAGGGCGAAGCCATATGTACGTACCTACAAAAGACCTCTGTGTGCTAGCTGGCTTCGAGGCTGTGAGCCAAGTTATAATGATGAGGAGGGGACATTACCATGTTTCTGCCAATGAACCACTTCCTTTTAACCCTTTCTTCCCTCTCAAGCTTGAATCTTACTGGCAACACATCAGTGGGCGTCTGTGGCAAGCCGAAAACGTATGGCAGATGCTAGCAACCTCCGTTACGGTACGGAGAAGGCTGCCCAGAACCACAGAGAGGATGGCAGGGGTCGATATCAATGTCTCACACGCTTAGTAAGAACACACATACATAACAAAAAGAAGAATCGAAATTAGCTCCGGACACAAAATCGAGTTCCTCCTCCGTAATTCCCACCCACAATCCCCGCTTGTGTGTGGATATCGTTTCCATCGCTTATCAACTTCACCATACCAAACAAAGCCAAGAGAAATGGATCCAACTCACCATCAGAAGCAGTCACTCCCTACTGGACTTGGGATGCTGGCACCAGAGCTGCTGCGCCGCATCTTTGAGTGTTACTGTCTCCACTGCCATGGTCGACCTGACCTCCCATTTTGGAGCATCCGCGGGCCCACGAACATGGAGCCAACGGAACCATCAGACTCTTCGACGTACTGGCAGGGTCGAAATACTCTACACAGCCTTTGCCTCGTCTCAAGACGCTTCCGTTATATCGCTCAGGATATCCTCTTTCACGAGTTTATCATCCCGGTCGATGTCAAGCCCGATCCCCCATCGCTGCATCGACGCCTAGAGCCTTTTCTTCGAACTCTTGCAACACGACCGAATCTTGCCCGACGGGTGCATACCGTGGCCTTGGATGAATACGTATCGGATGACTTGGACGTCAAGTACGCTCGAGAGGCGTTTGAAGAGGCCCTGCACGCTTTGGGCACCAACCCTGCTCGTTTCTGGGAACCAAGAAAGCATGGTCGCCGAGTACCGGTGTCCAGCGTCTCAGCCTGGGAGATCTCGCGGGGTTTCATCCTTGGAGAACTTCAACCCAGTGATATGACCAATGTATACGCAAAACGCCTTGTCGTGGTTGAGATTCTCGCCCTTTTACTCACCTTGCTCCCAAATCTCCACCATCTTATCCTTCGCGATCATCTTTTACCCCAGCAAGTCTTCCCCAAGGCGGTCGGTGCACTTGGCCTCACCAGAATCCCGCTCCAGACACTTGACGCAATGTTAATACCTCTCTCAATCCTGGCTATTGCACCAGATCTTAAAACGATCCATGTATGCCCTCGAACGTCTTACCCCAAAATGCGAAGTGTCAAAGGGGTCTACTTCCAAGGGTATGGAAGTGACGACAGTCTGTGTGTCCAGAAAATCCTTTCTTCATCCTCTAAGTCCCTTTCACGCTTTTCATATCAAACATATTTCGTGGGGTATTCTATCGACCGGAGCGTAAACGAGGTGTTGCAGCCGCGAACAGCAGTGAACCTTCTCACCAAAGTCCGCTCAACTCTGCGATCCCTGCACCTTGACATGCGTTTCAGGGTTTCTTTTAACGAAGAGTCGCGAGTTAAGCCAATACCGAGTTTAAAACAGTTCACCGCATTGGAGGAGCTCTTCCTTACCACCAATTCGGTGTACAATGGGACATCGACGATTTCCGACGAGGAGTCTCTTGTGCATCTTCTTCCCCAAAGCATCGAATCTGTCACATTCGTTGACCACGAATTTCCTCCTCAACCAGACCGCCTTCGTCGGGGCTTTCTTGGCCTGGCCGAAGCCAAGGGAGATGATGGCCAGTTCCCGAACCTCAAACTATTGAGATACGACTCGAAGCCAATTTGTGAGGATGAAAAGATCAGACATGCCTTTTCCCAAGTGGGGGTAGACTTCAAGTATCAAGAGTTTCCCACACGACACTGGAGCTATTCCAGAGATCCTCTCCCCCCCAGGTCTCCCCTGCCTGCACTTGAAGATGATGACAGCGAGTTTGATGAAGACCTTCCAGGGCTTGTTTAGGAAGATTCAGACGAAGACTTGTAATGGCACGGTGAATCGGTTATACGCCTGAGGCCGGAAAACTAGGTAGGCTGTTGGTGTGTCAGTGTGTGTACGAACGTGATGACATCTCTTGGTAGCAATGTCTCATCTTGGAGCCAATGCATTATGGAAGAGGGTGCTGGATGATGGATATGGAGAAGGGAATTTGTTATTATACTCAATGTCTTTCATTGTTTCTGGGTCAACGGGATGTGAAGGAGCAGGCAGAGCTAGTCGCCCATCAAGCTGTGGAGACCAGGGGGGAGGGGGGCACCAAGCGAGAATAGCGCATATTCCGGCTGTTGTACAGTAACTTATTGAGTCAAGCAAGATCGTTCAGTCCTTAAGGCACACTTCGGAACTGCAAGAAACATAAAAAGGCGAGGCTATCTCCAAAAAAGAAGAGACCGCCGGCTATAGTGACAGGGGCTAAAAGGTCCCAAAAAACATACAACAGCGGGGATTCGCTGGTCGTCACCGACCCAACTACTAATCCGCCCCTCACCGGCTTATCTATGGGAGAGCGGACGGGATCCCGAGTTCTCCGGTGGGTATGGTCGTATGTGCTGTGAGAAGGCTAAGTTTGTGTTGATAAGGGGGAGCCACCTTCATGACATTAGATTCTTGGAAAGTGCCAAACCCCTTGAGGCATTACGAGCTCAGCGATACTTCCATAATCTCCAATTGGTTTGGAAACAATGCCCTTTTCATTCCATTTCGGAAACAGGGTCAATGGAGGGCAATTTCACAGTGTGTCATTGGGAAAAGGCTGCTGTTTTCCTCCACCATCATTTTGCACGCCCCATCCAATGGCGTTGAAGCATGAGCACAACATCAGCCAAATACTGGATTGGACCGGTTCAAACGCCGAAGCCAATGACCATTTATTCAACCCGTACATTTACCATACAAAGTAAGTCAATATGCCACAGCTACCAGACTGAACTCGACAAGTTGAAAGGAGCCTCGTATTCCATTACCTTGATAGGTTCCCTCCCGGCCCACAGCATATCCATCGTAGCTCTGGCTCCTTCGGGGGAATATTTTACCGCTGTCCAAAATCCTAAATCGATCCCATGTCGATCCTCACAATACTACCTGGTTTAACCCCTCATTATCGACTCCTACACCTTCTCCCGCGTTACTTTTACACAACATCATAACCACACATTGAATCATCAGCCATGGCATTCACACTATACGACGCCACTATTGTGGATGCAAAGACAATCCTTGAGACTCTGGATGGTCTCCTCAAGAAAGCCGAGGAACAACCCAACGCGGAAAGTTACCTAAAAGCGCGGCTCCACGAGGACATGAACCCCCTCACTTTCCAGATCCACGCAGCCACAAGGTTCACAGAGCTCGTCCTTGCTAGGCTCACGGGGAGGGAAGCCGTGCAGTACGAGGACAACCTCATCTCATACACCGACATGCACGCTCGCATCGCCGAGGTTCTGACCGCCCTCGAAAAGGCGGATAAGGATACTGTCAACCGGTATGGAGAAGAAGTTTTGCCGACGGCTTTACCCTCTGCAGGGACAATGGATATCAGTGGAAGACAATTTGCCAAGGGAGCAGCGATGCCCAACATTTACTTTCACCTGAACATGACTTATGCCATCTTGAGAAAGGAGGGAGTGCCCTTGGGAAAGAAGGATTATGCGATGGGGTTTGCCATGGAGCATATCCTAAAGCCGCAACAGTGAAGGAGATTCTTATCGAGTGATAGAAAAGTAACGATAAAAAACCACACCGTTTCGTAGTGTCCTTCACGCGTATCACAATTGACGGAAGATTTGATATGAGTAAAATACTCGGTGAGGAAGAATCCTATTTTGACAGCACGTGTTTTGCATCCACCTTTCTTCGCATGGACAATCAAAATGTCCGTGAGCGGATACTCAGGATATGATCGGAAATATTATGGTCGATCTTCCGTTTACCTAGAGATGAAGTGAGTGGTTGGTGATTATCGATGTGATCTATGGTGAAAGTACGGGATGAAGATGCTGCAAGTCACAACATGCTGAGTAAAACAAACAAACAAACAAGCAGATTTCCTATTTATTAAGATTCAGATATTGCTATTCTTTCTATCCGTAAAAACAACAAGATATGTCAACATTGACATTCTTTTTGTCTCGTTTCTCTCAAAATGATAGCAAAATGTTCAGGTCTAGGGTAGGCATCGGTGCTCGGAGCCACCCTTCAAAATGGAGTCGGTCGGAGTTTTCTTGACCCCCACCACCGACAAAAACCGGGCCTCTGCGTGCCCTTTACTTCCTCCAATCAGGAAACAGATGTGACAGTCAAGACCGGATGATTGTGAGGCGGGAAATCATTCAGGGGTTAAGATTTGTTTCTCGGAGGTCGGGCTTGTCAATGCAGGCGAAGGTGCAGGCGCAGGCCGTCAGCTCAAAGTGCCGTGTTCATGGGTCGACCATGGAGACGGGATTGTCAACTCCACTCACTGTGTTTACTCGATGAACATTGCGGTGTGAAGATGTCTTCTATGAATGATTTCCTTCTATCTGTGGTTTACTACTGTTGACAAAAAGATCACCAAGCTTAAACTTTACATCTACACTAGGGACTACCCGTAGTCGCAGCATCGGAAGTCGGTGCACCAGATCATCTCTTAGTGGGCACATCGTGGTGAACCTTCACTTCAATAGAGTTCAAGTGTCTAGCGGTCTGCCCGAGATGCATGTCAGCCTCGCAAGATGCTCAGGGATCCTCCAAAGTAGGCGGTCGGCCATGAGAACCGAGCTCACTGGTGGAACTCTGGACAGGTCAACCTTCTGCAACCACAGACGTTGTATTAAGGAGTCAACAGTCTTAACGGACCTCCGAAGCTGCCGTTTACAACAACAAGCTTCTCCAGGGCGATACGAGGCGATCCAATCGGTTCTCTCGCCTCTCGGAACCGTGTGCTTGGGCCATCTAAATTCGGCATGATCCCCCCCCTGGACTGCCACTCTCGACCTACCGTTTTCTGCATCAGACCGGCGTCACGTCGTTGGCTAATTCAAAGGGGTCGAGCGTGGCATGGGGCTCAAACATGGTTAACCTTAACAAGCTTAATCATTAGCACCAATAGTCTATTCAGGTCGCCGCATGGATGCCCAGGACGGATCCGACAGGGGGTCCCGCCCTATCACGAAGCTTATTTCTCACCCTAGTGGTGGAAATACTGCCCCGGGGATCCTCACAGAGTAAACTGGAAACACGGCCGTGCCTCGAGTTCTTCCGCCGTGTCCCTTCGCCGAGAACTGGAGATTGCTGCGGAGCAAAGGCCCGCCGGGAGGACCGATAGGCACCGGCCACGATACGATACGATACGATACGATGGCTGAACAAGGAGCCATCGTGCGACCGCCGACATTCCGGAGAGATGATATAAAGATGCGTGAGTGTCGCTGCAAATAGATTTCGATTCAGCACTCAACTCAACGCACTCTCATCAATCCATTCACTCGCCTGCTTCTTCAACCACTCAATCAACAACCTCATCTCTTCTACAACCGCCAACATGCACGCTCCCAGCATCGTCACTGTCCTCGCCGCCCTCCCCGCGGCCATGGCTTGCCTCGGCTACACCGGTGGTGTCCCCAAGGCTACTGGCAGCAAGTCTCTGAGCGCCCCCAAGACCCTCAAGAAGGGTGAGGTTTTCGATGCCGGCTGGGTCCGCTACGACCGTGGTGTGAAGTGCAGTGGTCAGGCTGAGGGTGGTAAGTTTTGACTTGTCTAAACAGTTCAATAGCAATCTCTAACAAGTCTCTTCAGGTTCCAAGGACGCCGTCTTCATCCTCGAGGAGGGTGCTACTCTCCGCAACGTCATCATTGGTGCCAACCAGCGTGAGGGTATTCACTGCAAGGGCGCTTGCAACATCGAGTTCGCCTGGTTCGAGGATGTCTGCGAGGATGCCATCTCCATCCTTGGCAGCGGTACCGCCAACATCATCGGTGGTGGTGCTTACCACGCCTCCGACAAGGTCATCCAGCACAACGGCTGCGGTCACGTCAACATTGTCAACTTCTACGCCAACGACTACGGCAAGGTCTACCGATCTTGCGGTAACTGCAAGGGCAACACCAACTGCAAGCGCTCCGTGCACATGGAGGGCACCACCGCCGTCAAGGGTGGTGAGCTCATTGGCATTAACACCAACTACGGTGACAAGGCTACCTACTCCAACAACTGCTACCCCAAGACCCAGTGCCAGGGTTACAAGGGCTGCGACAAGGCCAAGGGCGAGTGCGAGCCCTCCAAGGCCGCCAAGTGCTAAATGGCTCGTTGACGGGCAGTGCGCTTTGAGTTGTTCGTTTTAATTCTTCTATGATACCGTTGCCGGCATCTTTGTATCTGTTTATACACTATAGAGTGGTGGATCGCTACCTGTACATATTATCTTAGCGATGTATATAAAAAGTACGCGGGCTTGGCCCTGCATGTGTCTTTAACCTTGTTCAAATTGCCTATCGAGCAGTGCTTGATTGATAATGCTCACTATTAACCGATGTTGCTTAGGAAGGGCTCGAAGAGGGAAGCAGTAATCCTATCCCAGTGCCACGTTTGTTGCTTGGGTCAAGGCCATGATCGGTCGAGCACATAGGAACTCCAAGCAACGAAGAGTAGAAGTAGAACGGACATGGTATTGCTATCAATGGATCATGGCTGATTGGGTCTGATGTCCTACCTGCCTTATCCTATCGGAGCAAAGGCAAGGTAGCAACCCATCCTTCTGACTACGGGCAATTGTTCTCACTCCCAATACATGCCAGTCCCTTCCCTCGCCGATACCGTCCTATATCTACAGATCCTTGCGCTCCCTCTTCATCTGTATGTCCCATTCGTTGTCCATGTCAAAGTTGCGTACAAAGTCGTAGTAGAACCTGACCATGTCGATGTGCTCAGACATCAAAAGCTTGTCATTGATGGTGTGAATATTACCGAACGACTTGAGGCTCAGGGGGCTCCACCTGTAGATATTGGGGGAAAGGTCTGTTAAGGTCAAGTGTCAGCTTAGCGAATCTGCCTCGTCATACTTTTTCAGTACTTACTCAGGTAATGGCGTGTATCAGTGTTGCCAGTCATCGTGCCTGGAGCCACCACCACATTGAGACCTCTTCTTCCAAAGGTGTGACGAAAAGTGCCAGAGAAGATATCCCAGATGGGTCCACTTGTGGGAGAGGAGGGTGTGACATAGCTTCTACCCCTTGCCTGTATGGTAAGCTTGCCGTTGTAGTTCTGCGGCGGCCACCGTGAGTTGCCTGTGTCCTCGCTCTGAGGGGCGATGCCCTTGGCAGCGAGATACTCCATGTAGTCCTTGTCGCCTTGGAAGGCCGAGAACTTGAGATTGTACTTCCTAGCAACGTCTTGGGCTAGGTACGCAATGCGGTACTGGACGTCGCCGAAGCTGTCCTGTGGTGCGATACGGTGGTTGACTCCAAGTGTGACAAACTCGGGCAGGGAGTTGAGGTTGTTCTTAGCACAAATCGTGTTGACAGCCTGGGATGTCTGAATGAAGTACCGGGAGTTGGGAGAGATCTGAGTCAGGGCATAAGCCGCCCCCTTGAGGTCACCCCAACGGATCGCCTGAGTGAGGGAAGGATAGGCGCGAGGTGAGTATCGGGCCAAGCATGTCAAACCCTCGTGCAAAGGGCCATTTCTGATGATGGCGGGCTGGAAAGGATTGGCCTCCAGCTTGGTGGTAATCTCCGACATCATGCCAATAGCTGTGTGTGGCGTAGGTGCACCACTGTGCCCTCCAAGAACCTCAAGGTCGAACCACACATCAAGGTAGCCCTTCTCGTACACGGCGGGAAGGGCGTACAGAGTGTCACCTAGATCCCGGATGCCTGATCCGCCCTCATCCAGGATGACGGCGATTCCGTTTTGACCGTACCTTTCCTCTAGGTACTTGGAGATCTCGCCGGCACCACGAGAACGAAAACCGGAGCATTCCTGGTCAAAGCCGAAGCTAAGGATGACGGTGCGGCTTGGCTCATATTCTTCCTGCGAAAGAAGAGTTTCCATAGCATACATTATGCCTGTGATTGCCGACTTGTCCGTGGCACCACGGCCCCGGAGGTATCCATCCTTCTTGCTGTAGTGGCCTTCAAAGGGGGGGTACTCTCATTGATCCAGCGTTTCGTTCTCGACGGGCACCACGTCTTGGTGGGCAGTCAAAAGGATCGGGGCAAGGGAGTGGTCAGATCCCTGGACCGTGTACACGAGCCCGTACTTGTTGACCGTCTCCAAGGTAGCGTATTCATGTCTGTGTTCCATGCTGTCAGCGCTTTGTGTCTTGGGGGACGCTTCTGTTCAGTGACTTACACCTTGGGGTATGTCTTCTTCAGGAATTCGGAGATGTCGACAAAAGGCTGCCACCTTTCATCATCATCATAGTCTCCGAGGTCATCGTAGCAAACAGATTCAATCTGGACGAGAGGTTGGTGACGCTCAACCAGCTCATCAATCGCCCGCTGGCCTGAAAACAGTTCATCCGCGCTCAACAGTCGATCACCGGAGGGGTCAATGGGTCGAGACTGGTCACATCCAAGTCTGTTCACGTCAGGCTTTGCCTCTGCCTCGACAGCGACTCTGTTTTTGGCCTCAAGGCGGTATTGATGGTCATTGGTGATTGCAAAAGCAGACACCTTGCTCATTCCCACCACCGTGGAGAGGCTCCAGAGAGAGAATCTCATTATGGACTGAAGGGGCAGTTTGTGACCGCCGAGGAAATAGACAACAATGTGTGTGTCGAAGAATGAGGTTCATAGCATTGAGGGACGCCACCGGGTGCCTTCTTATACTCTCTAGAGCCCACACCCAGTTTCTTGCCACCGGACGATTAACCCTCGTGTCTCACACAATGGGTCGTCAATCTTCATGCCTCATCTACAGTCCGGGCCGGGTAACTACGCGCTGTTTTGATCTGCATCTTGTCCGATGTTTCACAACAGACCCTCGACAGACGGAAAGATGCTGCGAGACCCAAGATACTTGCAGATGGCCTATCTCCAGTTCATCCTTCTACCACATTCTGCAGGCTCGTTCGTGACGTGGCAGTCGGCCCGCAAAGAATCACCATGCACGTTGACCATGTCTCACAACCCCTCTCGCTCGGGGGGCGAATCGCCATCCTAACGTGAAGCTGTCCCACTGAGTGGTGATGGAAGAGCTTCCGGACGACAGAATGCGGAGTAGATATTCTCTCAATACCCCGCCGATGCACATTAACGGGTGCATGCACTGCCATCTTGTCCGGCCCTCCAATCTCGAAGGTGATCGGATGCATGTTCATCGTTCCGTCCCGTCTTGGCGCCTCCACTCAAGCTAGGTAGCTTTCATGTTGGCCTCAGTAGAGTGAATTGCTTCTTGAAGGCCAGGCTCTCAACAGTTCTACTCTCGTTAGTCTGTAGAACATCATCACCGAAGCGAACTCGAAATCTGCTATGTTCCATCGCCAGGCACAAGAGCCTGCTAGTACACTGGAAGTTTATTCAACTCTAACACCAAAGGATCTACACGGAACTGTAACTAACCGCTGTTCCCTAGTGTACACACATGGAGGCCTGCAGATATGGGTCTGTAAGGGTACGCCTTTGCCGCCCCGGCTTCTCCACTGCCATGCAGCGTCAATCGAAAGCTCGTGTCATATCTGCAGCTTGTGAGATCCTCACTCTGCAAAATATGACGAATCAATCCAATCTAGATGCTGCCCATGTCTCACTCAAACTGAAGGCTTGTCGTATCCACTAGCTTCCGAGGTCACGATCAGAACCTTGCCACCAAGCGGTTACCTGCACACAGCTCTTTTTGGCTAGGTACGTACACTGGGTTTGCTCTCTTGAACGCCGTAATGCAAGCCGGCGGAGCAGAGATCCATATCCCCCACCCCGAAAGGACTCGGTACTGCAATGGTGTCAACTGATGTCTCCCGCTGCACAGTTGTTTCTCCAGCATGTCACTCCCTACGCATGGTGCTCCAGTGTTCGAGCTTTCAGAGTAGATCGAGGTATCTTTACCTGGGTACTTCTGAATGCGCAAGTGTCAGCTGTTTGCATGTAACCCCTGGTCTCTCTCAATGGCATGGGTGTCATTGACGATCAAGAGTAAAAAGGAGCACCCGGAAACCCTCATAGTGTTAGTCAATGATTGTAAAGAACTAAATACACCATCCAATAAAGCTAGTTTCTTCTACAAAATTCCACTGCAAGAGATATGACGAGAACATTGTGAGGTTGCATGTATTGCCCTTACGCCACGTTTGGCTTATGAGACTCACACCCGTCTCTTTCTGCCTTGAATGCTTCCCTTTCAGGATTACGGAAGGAAGGAAAGCTCCAGATAGACCGTCAAGCCATAAGTGTCGAATATCGTATCTGTTTAGGTTGACTAGTAATTGAACATGTGAGGGAAGTGTAAGGGATAGGACTGCCAACCCACCCACTTGACCTGGGTAACTGCGTACGACGGGCGGCAACACCTTCATCATCTCCATCCAGAATCAATCAATAATTGCATCTTTGTATTAGCGAGGTCTGCTCAGTTGTCGTCGACTACAGAGATATCTCCAAAACTTCGTGGTACGACAGCAGCTGTATGTGCCCAGCCTCCCGTCAAGGGCCAATGAATGGGACAGCATATCATCAACATCAATAACATACCATCATTTACCCTTCATTGAGCCGACCAAGTCTATCAAGCCCGTGATCGCATCCTATCGAGTCGAGCCCAGTGTTCGCACTGACTCTATCGAAGGCAGCCACGTGGAACGTGTCCTCCGACCTACCCTTAGTTCGTAAGATTGCTCACAACTCATGTAATCGCTAGCTGAAATGGATATTCTTGGCTACTATCATATCGAGCACCATCTTAAACCCATCTAACCGCCGTCAAGTTCCTCCTCGGCCGATTATCTCTCTTCTCGGGCTGCTCATTGCACATTTCGGAACGGTGACTAACACGGCTTTAGAAGGAATGGAAGAAAGCCCGTGGAAGCCCTCAAATGGTTCTCTGTTCAGGAGATGGATAGGGGAGGTTAAATAGATATCCGAGGGTGGCATGATGGTTTATTGAGACCATGCAAGAGACCACTAACCTCGCAACCGGAGTCTTCCTGTTGGAGTTTTGTTTAACGGAACTTCAAACAATAGCAAAGAAACATGACCAACAATTTCAAGACGATGATCGAATCCAAATCGACTTGTACTTTACAAGCCGGCCATATCTTGACGTGACAGAACGAAGTTCTCTGAATCATCATCTCGCCTGTCGCTTCCATTATAGATATCGCACATACCTAGGTAGCCTGGACGACCGGTGACGAGTCTGTGCAGGTAGGAAAATCGCCTCATCGATCAAGACTCGGGGTCGAAGAAACAGGTCTGATGCCTGGTTTCTACCACCATGCAGAGCCTCAATTCCAGCTTCTAGAGCCTCTGATAGGCTGAAGTGATCTCACCGAGCTTGCGATGACCTCAATGCCTGGTATCTGTACGGGGCTTACTCTGGTCCCGATGAGCGAAGCCAAGTCTGACATGCAGGGAGCTAACGAATCAGCCTTCTCGCTCGCCGTCTTGATCACCCCCTCTGGCCGGATGCGACAAAGATCGGCGGTGCATGCCAAACTGAATCAAGGAACAGTCGAGACACGTTGTTTATCACTACCGTCAGCCACTGCTACCATAGCAATATTCATGAGATGAAAAGAACCATCCGTGCCTGTCTACTCAACAACTAGAGTTAGCCTCCGAGTTTCCTCAGTAAGACTATCTATCATAGGGCACACCCGGCACCGAGCCTGTCATCAAACGCCAAAATGCCGCAAAATTTGGTTGAAGAGATCGAAGGAAAGGAATTTCCTGGGAGGGTCAGCCAGGAGAAACGTCTCTGCGCCTTGGGTCACTCGTTCCTCGCCATTCTCAATGTAGTGGCGCTCATTCTAGCCTCTCTCGCATACAGCCAAAACGAGTCGAAGAAGCCCGCTGAGCTTGCACTCTGTGTGTTGGTATGAATCATGTCACTCAAGATCTTGGATTGACGTGCTAACAAAATCGTAGACGGGCATCTTTGTCCCCTTCACCTTTGCCTCTGCGTGGCTCATCATTAGTATCAAACGTAACGATAAAAGGGCCGTGGCTAAACTGATATTTGTGGCCGTTGTTGTCACCTTCCACTGTCTCTTATCGTGGGTAGATGTTTGATCGAAGTAATACCGTAATAGCTGACAGGTCATAGTTTCGGTTTTGGTGTGGCCTTTGCAAAGCGGCTCATCAAGAATGAGGAATGGGGGCCCAAGATTACGTTTCGGATTGCCTCGACTGTCATTAATCTGATAAATGTGTAAGTTTCTCACTGTGGAGGCTGTAACGCCAATGACTAACTCCCTTGATATAGCCTCGTTGGATTCGTTCTTCTTTGGCTTCACCAGTGTGTGGCTGCTGGTATTCCAAGGGCCCCCATCACACCAGGTATGGCAGGGCGAACACGTTGAGGCAACTGATGGCAGAGCTACAACCTGGGGGGTGACGTAATTGCCAAATATGCCCTTGTAGGGAACGTCTTTGCAGAGGTGAATCATTTGTGAGTGGATCTCTAATGCCGTCAGGAGGCGCTGGATGTTATCAAGGACACTTGCCCTGTTGCCCGGGGCCAAAGCGAGGCCAATGTGACAACAACATGTGATAAAGATTGTGGATCGACAGGCCAATAAGAATGGGATATCTATTACTACATTTGGGACTTGATATGGTCAATATGATGACATGGTCGCTGTGTGTAGCTGCTTGGGTGAGCGATGTATGATTGAGACAATGGATGAACAGCAACAGCAGATACAGCATAGCGCAGCGACTATGTAATAATATTCAAGTTCTAACATGCGTATCGTCGTTACTTTTTCAGTGACACTCAGCCGTACACCAGATCAAAGAACACACGCATCAATACACAGCAGCATCAAAACCCAATGATGTAAAGCACCGTAACATTTGCATCATGCTATTTGCTATAGCGTCGATTGTCTATCTACTTTTGGCATGTCTCCTGCCAAAAGTTTCTACCGCCTAGGTAGGTTGTTGAAAACCTGACATCCCTCTTTATCATTCTGTAGTTCTTCTTCAATTCTAGCCTATCAATTCTAGCATCGACGTCTGCTATGAATTCAATCATCCGAGTTAAAGGAGAGCGTTTCTGACTCCTTTAGAGGCAGTCGCAGCCTAGAAGTCCCATGCGCATGGGTGCCTGGATCCAGGAGTGCCAGTCTAGGTCTTCATCATCCGCGACCTGGTTCCAGACATGTTCCATAAAGTCGATAGAGTCCTTAAAGATCATCCTCTCGCTGCATTGAGCATCGTTCTCAATGGTCTTCCATTCACTTCGAATCATCCAGGGTTCCACCTCGACCAGCCGTCGGTCTTCCAGGTAGAAAGCCACATCCTTTCCGTTTCTGGTTGTGAGTTTCCCAACATCCACAGCATACTTTCGCCTGATGCTGTAGTCCACAATCCAAATATTAGTCAGAGCGGTCTGGGACAAGATGCTAGTGACCTTGTTAACCATGTCGAGTCCCCATTCCGGATCGTATTCCAACGCGATGTTTTTTAGAGTATCAAACCCATTTATCGCGGATGCGAGCGGATGAATAGTAGTCAACTTAAACCAATCAATTGTGTCCAGATCTAGCGGTCGGAGCATGAAGAGGTCTCGGTGCGGGAAGACGGTAAAGAAATTCGTATGCCCGTCAAGGTCTATGAAGTGGCCCGTCAACGGCATGTCGATTTTCTCCTCGAGTGGCATGGACCAGAAAGACCCCCAGTCTTTATCCATAAGATTTTGCCACTTGAGGCGGCTGAAATGGCGTTCCATGACAAGTCTGGACTCTTTGCAAGCGCTCCATAATCCTCTGTCAATGAGATAGGGTGAAAGATTGTCGCCGTTCTGAGTGACGCCAGTGAAGGAGGTCTTTGACCTTGGAACAGCAAGGTGGTGATTATCAGGGGAGCCATTGGGGAAGGAGACTTCGATATTCTTGCCAATGACAATATCGTGAGTCGGATCATAGAGTTGGAAGATGTGCACCCCTGGGAGGGAGGGTCGGACGGCGAATTCCCATATTTCATTCCGAAGCTCCCAGGGGAGGTAGGGGAAGCGGTGAAATATGTCGTTCATTTTGAAATTTGGAAAAGTTGATGAATATTGCGTGAGAGCTTTTGGAATGGATGATGTGAGGAGGAAGTGTTTGTTTACAACTTGGAGGGGATGGCATCTGTATTTATTCACCTTGCTCAACACATTGAAACTCACTCTTGTCCGCCTGAGTCACCATGGGTGTTGAACTTTGGAGCCTATCAAGCTCAACTTCAACCTCGGCGCTTCCCTGAAAGCTTTTAAACTTTGTGTTGTTGGGATAATCTCAACTTGAACGATGAAAACCCACCTATGTACGCTTGCTCGCCCGAGAAACATCACAGAAATGCCATTTAGAAATAAACGAAACACGAGTGTAGATAGTAAGGAGTTTGGAGTACCTTCTAATGAGTAGGAAGACATGTCTATAGAAAATATGTCATTAATAAAACGAATACCCTGAAGGAGGTACTATATGAGGCATTTTCTATTGAGTGTTAGCCTTATTAACTTTACGAGCCAAAAGTTTCGCAATGACTCACTGACTTAGGTATTCTCGCACATTCGGGTCCAGTCTGCACTGCCTGAGTTGATATTAGGAATCAATACCGGGCTGCTTCCTCTCCTTTCTCGCTCAACACAGCCCAAAACCAAACACAGCGATGAAACTGGTCAAGATCAACTTGTGCGATGTCACAGACGATTGCAGGGATGGGCGTGCTACACGTTTCAACACTTGCTTCCATCCGGCAGATCAACTCCCCGCTAATGTATCGAGGCCCTCAGAGGCGCCTTATTCCTTCACCCGCTGGCTTCCACTGATTCTTCAAATCCGAAACATCGATCCAACCGCCGTTCAGACTGTCCGTCTTTCTCGCGCTCAAGCACGTCTCCTGGTGGATGCCTCGACAACTTCCATCATCACGGGCGAGATGAACCGCGCGTTCGAGGAAGACCTTAGGGAAGATGTCTTCCCTGCCTTTTCATCTCTCAAATTCCCACCCGAGGGGCTTTTCATGCGTTTGACGGGGTGTTCGCCTAAAGATGGAAGATGGAGAGATCCCACTCGACCGTCCCTTGACTCCACAGACGACATCATTCTTCGTCTGACAACTTCGGAACGAGCACGCAACGACATTGTCAACAGTCTCGAGTCGGGGTCGGAAACCGTTAATATCACATTTTTGCCTTTCGATGCTCGGATGGATAGCAGGCGCGAATACCGAGTGTTCTGCTGTCCGACAAACGGAAACATCACGGCAGTGAGCCAATACTGCTAGCATAGGCCTTGGCTCTTCGACCGCAGACCGGGTACGACATTGAAGGCAGTGGTAGACAAAATTTGGGCCGGCATCGTTGTCATCCATCGGCATATCGTGAACGATCTAAAACCAGACACCGAACTGGATAATCTGCTCCTACAACAGGGCTTCACGTTTGACGTCTTGTACGATGAGGACAAGGAAGCAATGGAACTGGTTGAGCTGAATGTGTTTGGGGCGAGGAGTGGATGTGGATCTTGTCTTTTCAACTGGGTCAACGACTTCTCCCAACTTTACGGAGAAGGCGAGGATGTAGAGTTTCGGGTCACTTGGTGAGGCGGAGTTGGTGGTTAACTGCTAAAACAGAGGGTAAAACAGCTACCTGTGCAAGCAAGCTACCTACATCAAACCAGTCAAGTTTTAGGACCAACTCTCGTGTTGCTCAGTTGGGCTTCGCTAATCATTACAAGTTCCATAATAAACTAAAGACAAATGAGGTCAAATAACTTTCACATCCCTCGTGTCAAACTCCGTTGGCTCGCAGTGTCATCTTCACTGTCAATCGACTTGCGAGTTATCGCCGTCTCAACCGTGATATGGATGCGTCCATCTGCGGGATAGGAGCTTCGTTTCGGACCTACCTCAACGACACTTCCATTGCCAGTTGGTATCTGAGCTGCTCTAAGTCTTCCAGGTGCGCTTTTTGTAGCAAGAGACAGGGTGCGGTCTGCCGGCGGTAATCGGCTGTTTCTGTCTGACGGGTTGCGGTTGCGGTCTTGAGCAACCTTGGTGATGAGGTCGGACATGTTCATTTCGATGAACAGCTTGACTAAGAACGCCAAGGAATGGAACTGGAGATAACTAAATACAACAGGTTAGCCATGACTTGCGTGTAGGTCAACGACTCGGTTCTTACACAAGCTTGCTAGGCAGTGACATGAGCCCAATAAGAGCGACCTTGGTGTTGTTGTTAGCGAATAGACTATTAGGGACAGTGGTGATGTCTGGGCAGAGACTTACATCCAAAGAAATAGAGGCCAAGATCATGCCACAGTTGAACTGGAACAAGGAGAGGTATTTGTTGTTGAGCGCGTGACTGGTCATCCGGTTTCGGACCAGTTGAACGAAGCGCAAGTTAAGCGATAGGTCAATGATGGAAAAGATTGCCATCTCACATCTCTCCCAGATCTCGCTTATTCGCATCCACTTGTGGGAGATCTGAAGCTGGGCAGGGACCCAGGTGACCATGACACTGATGTTGACCAGCAATATCAGCAAAAAGACGACCCATCTTAGTCGAGTGATGGCGGCAGGGTTAGGCGTGAGAAGGGCGAGACGATTGACGATGATCTGGGTGAGAAGTTGGATCTGGAGTGACCAGAAGCAGGCTAGTACAACAAGTGGTAAGCGGATATACTGTATTATCAGGGAACGTGGTAGTTTGGTGATTGTTTACCTATTAGAAAGAATAATTGAAAGCTGAGAGGGTCGTTAATAAGTCTCTCTGCTGCCAAAGAGAGGGCTTACCGACCTTGGTTTAATAAATCCACGTTGAAAACACCAAGCGAAAGCCCCAAGAACAAGATTGGCTACCCATCCAACCCAGATCATGACGATGTACGCCGTGATGTGGTGCTTCCGTCTCCATGTTTGTAGGGTCTGAGTGGCGGCTCGGAGTGCGGCGAAGAAGACGAAGGCAAAGGAAAAGCCCCAGAAGATGCTGGAGCAGTTCATATCGACATCGTTTGGGGCGTGAAAGACATACGAGTCCGGGACGAGGAAGCCATTGCTCGACATGTTGGCCAGGTTTGGCAGTACAGTACTATACAATCACGAAATGGTGAGAAAAGTCTTGTCGACTTTCCAAGGCGGGTGCCCTCTCAGTTAAGAGGGACGAGTCGCCACGAGTCGCCTCCCACACCCTCAACCTTGGGATTGCGGGGTAGCGTTTGTCTAGTCTAGAACGCGGATAGCTCAATGCATTCCCCAGACTCGTTTGAAGAGTGAGCGCGAGTCATGATGGGAGAGGCGTTAGCCGCAAAGTTACACTGTAGCAGGCCTGGATTCTATGCTGCGGGGAAGAGTCAAGCACGAGCGTTGATGTTACAGTACCTACGGTACAGTACAGTACTGTCTGAGCCTTGACAGGTGAGCAGAGACAGAATGTAGACAGTGCGTTTTTTGACAGCGGTCAGTGAGAAGCTTAGTTCTGAATGTTTCAACAGTAACATGCGGGTCTGTGAGGGGAGTTGTTGCTGTTCATTTGAGCATACAACCATATTAATATAAAATATCCATCTTGGTAGAATCACTCAAATACCCACTACTCACTCTTTTACATTTTTATATAATTTTTATACCGTGTTTACACATTTAATCCAGTGTTTACCTCTGCCATGTTAACTGCCCCGTTATGTGTTAGCTCGCATGGATATACCCGGTACAGAAATACTCGCCTAACCACCTTAGTCAGCCACCTCCTTAGCTAGCTGGCCAGGTACCCACTACACCTCCTCGTTGTTCACCGCTCCCGCGTTCTTTTAATTTTCACACGACGCCATCAACGTTCTTCCTCTCTCACCCCAAAACACCTTCACGACAACCATTAACCTCTGCCCACCATGCGCGAGATTGTGAGCTTGCCTCCCATCCGTCCGCCTTGCTTGACTGTTCATGTGCTAATCCAGCTCTCTTCGCGCCTTGCAGGTTCACCTCCAGGTCGGCCAATGTGTACGTATTTATCTGCCCCTTTCCGTGGTGCCACCCTTTGTGTCGCTTTGTTGCTAACATACATACCTTCACAGGGTAACCAAGTCGGCTCTGCCTTCTGGCAGACGATTGCGGGCGAGCACGGCCTCGACACCAACGGCGTGTAGGCAAACCTCTCGATCCGACCGTCTCGTCGTCCCCTTCTCACACTTTTCATCAGGTACAACGGTAACGACCACGTCCAGCTGGACCGTATCAATGTCTATTTCAACGAGGTACACACGACATCGCGTGACGCATTCCCACCCAATCCGTGTCTCGGTCTCTGATCGAGCTTCCTACAGGCATCCAGCAACAAGTATGTTCCCCGAGCCGTTCTCGTCGACCTGGAACCAGGCACGATGGACACCGTCCGCTCCGGCCCCTACGGACAGTTCTTCCGACCCGACAACTTTGTGTTTGGACAATCGAGCGCCGGCAACAACTGGGCCAAGGGCCATTACACCGAGGGTGCTGAGCTGGTTGACCAGGTCCTTGATGTCGTCCGTCGTGAGGCTGAGGGCTGTGATGCTCTCCAGGGCTTCCAGATCTCTCACTCTCTCGGTGGTGGAACTGGTTCCGGTATGGGCACGCTTCTGATCTCCAAGATCCGTGAGGGTAAGAGCTCAATCATTGTCATGACGCGTAGTTTCGTCCTCTAATCACCTTCCCAGAGTTCCCCGATCGTATGATGGCTACCTTCAGTGTCGCCCCCTCCCCCAAGGTGTCCGACACCGTCGTTGAGCCCTACAACGCTACTCTTTCCGTCCATCAGCTGGTCGAAAACTCGGACGAGACCTTCTGTATCGATAACGAGGCTCTGTACGAGATCTGCAAGCGTACTCTCAAGCTGGCCAACCCTGCCTACGGTGACCTTAACCACCTCGTTTCCACCGTCATGTCTGGCGTTTCCACTTCCCTGCGCTTCCCCGGACAGCTCAACTCCGACCTGCGCAAGATGGCCGTCAACATGGTAGGTCTCCGTTAAACCTGATTGAACAAGGACATGCGTTGCTGACTGACTTCCTTCTCCAGGTCCCCTTCCCTCGTCTCCATTTCTTCATGGTTGGCTTCGCTCCTCTCACTGGCCGTGGCTCGCACGCCTTCAGCGCCGTCTCCGTCCCCGAGCTCACTCAGCAGCTCTTCGATCCCAAGAACATGATGGCCGGTTCCGATTTCCGCAACGGCCGTTACCTCACCTGCTCCGCCATCTTCCGTGGACGCGTGTCTGCCAAGGAGGTTGAGGATCAGATGCGTAACGTTCAGCAGAAGAACTCTGCCTACTTCGTTGAGTGGATTCCCAACAATGTTCAGACCACTCTGTGCTCTGTTCCTCCCAAGGGTCTCAAGATCTCTTCCACTTTCGTCGGAAACTCGACTGCTATCCAGGAGATCTTCAAGCGTGTTGGCGAGCAGTTCACCGCTATGTTCCGTCGCAAGGCTTTCTTGCATTGGTACACTGGCGAGGGTATGGATGAGATGGAGTTCACCGAGGCCGAGTCCAACATGAACGATCTTATCTCGGAGTACCAGCAGTACCAGGAGGCCGGCGTCGATGACGAGGCCTACGATGAGGAGTACCCCCAGGAGGAGTATGCTGAGGAGGAGCAGTAGAGTCGAGTCAGATGAGGCGATTTACTTTCGACCACCAGACTATTTATGTCTATTCTGACCTCGCCACAACTTTTATATACCTAATTGGCGAGCCCAAAGATCCTCATGCTGGCTTCGTGATTTGTATGCTGTAGATTGAAGTGACTTGATGAACGCCTGGCCTGCAATTGTCCTCATTACCGGGAAACAGCTTGATAATACCCCGGCCTGCTCCTGAGTTGATTTATTACTTGTCGCCTAGCTAATCTCCTCCGTAAATTAGTTGGTGAATGTTATTTCTACCCCTGTCTAAAATCCCAACAAAAACATCCCACTCAGAGCTCTCACCGCGTTGGATACTACCCTGGACCGCCAGTTCTGACGTCTTGGTGGATTCATCTAGGCGAAATATTAGCAATAATGACTGACGTGGAATTTTTGAGCACTTGCCAGGCATTTCCCGTTCTGCAGGGTCATGGTTAACTGAGCTAACTGGCTTTATCGTCCTCGAGGTGTGTTTGACGTGTAGTGTTGTCATTGGCCATCGCTTTGGGTACCAACCACGTTTGATCGATTTGTGCTCCTGGACATGGATGCACATCGCGACAAGTTGGTTCCGGTCTAGGAAAAGCGGAAAGTGGACGTCAACTGTTTTTAAGATCCTGACAACTGAGTGAATATGTCGACTTGATGTTTCGAGCAGGACTGGTGCTGAGAGATGTTGCTCCTGGTCCCCGTCGAGGACAGGGAAGAAGATAAAGAGGCGAATATAATGATAGATAAGTCGCTGCAGGAGGTATAAATACCTACTCATTTATCTATCGTTAGTGGGATGAGGACATACCAAGACTGCCTTGGATGAAGATGAAGGCAAAGGCTCCAACATTTGGATGCGCCAGTCATTTAACTCGTCGTCTAGTTCCACCATGGAATGGTACGACGGCGTCCGCTCATGTTCCGAACCTTCCGAGTAGAGATCCTTGATCACTCTAGCAAGTATATTGCTCGAGCAGTAAAGGGCCAGGGCATCTCTAGATGCACCCCGATTGTCCCGCTCCCAAGCCTGTCCGCTCTGGCCTGAAGTCTCTACCGCCTTGTCATCGAGAAGCCTGGGAAGACCGGTGCTAGCGGCAGAGAAACAGTCCAAAATATGGAATGCCCACAACGTCTGTCGCCGTCTTTCCAAGGCGATAGGGCTGAAGAAATGAGGTGCTAGGTCGAGATGTAGCCCTAGGCGGTATAATTGGCCGACCGCAACACCTTTGTAGTATTGGCATTTATCTCTGTCGCCCCGCAAAAGTGAGTAAAGGAGGGCCAACATGATGCAGTGCAGGATATCCATAGTCGTGTCCATCATTGTTCTGTCGAGATCGTTGCGCCACTCGTTCTCATGAGTGTTGGTGTCCGACGAGGATTGCGTGATGATGCTGGCAATGAGATGGAGCTGGATACAGTTGACATGGTCCTGCCCATCGCCGTTGCTTGCCGTTAAGTGCTCGCAAGCATGGGTAACTTCTTGCTTGTTGAGTATTTGGAATAGAGGATGCCATGTCGTAAACCAATTTCTGATACAGGATTCGTAGAAATCTTCTATAGGGAGAGAAGATTTGCACGTTGTCATGGTGAATGAAGGACCCTCGCTGTTATCTGGCACGTCTCGACGACCGACATACTCCTCTGAGGTGGAAGGGACGGTCGTATCTGATGTAGGATATCAGCACTGCCAACAGTCAGGGGAAGCGTCCAGCCAGCCCAAAGGTGATTCACAACATTAGTTGACAAAGATGACACCTACCAAGAGTGATACCGTAGCAAGAGATACTATCAATGCATCCTTTTGGGGTTTCCGAAATATGCGACGAACTCTCTGGGTTGAGCTCTGATTCATATCCGCTCATATCCCTCTCTCCCTTTCTGGTAGTCACAGACTCATGCTGTGTACCGGCAGGATTCTTCTTAGGAGGCAGAAAGGATAGGTCATGGCTTCCAGATGCGAGCTCTTCTGGAGTTTCTTCCAAGGCCCAGCCGCCAGCTGGTTCTTTGAATAAATCTGTGTTGACGTGTGAAAGTATGCGACGTTTCAGTTTCTTAGTGGTTCGACATTCCAACTCAGTAGTCGAGCAATGCTTGCAGCGTCCTGATAGCCTATCGCAACGAATCTTCCTCCTCCTACAGCGATCGCATGCTTGGACCACTGGGGTTCGTGGATCTAACATGGTAGACATTTGAAGTCCGAGTGAAGGGGGCGGAGGCATTTAAACCGACCACATTTGCTTGAAAAGCTGGCTGTTAGAGAGTAGATAGCCAATCAAGACTGTGTTAGCATTGGGATATGCTATGATGTGTTGGAAATGTGTTCTTGAGTATAGTTGAAGCCGGGATAATCGACATAGCAGATCGTAGATAGCCAAAGTCTAGTGTCTATGAAAAAGAAGTGCCATTGCATTTAAACCATCTACATGCCGTTCTTAGCGGGCAACGATGTTCTCAGGATCAGCACATGTCAGAGTCCTTCAACAACACATCAGCCCAGCATTCTGAGTCGCCGAACAGGACGTGACAACTAATGTGAGAATTTCTATGACTGTTAATCATTTTGAAGAGACCGATATGATGACGACTGCTTGAACAGAACCGATATTGCTGCTGACATGCAACCAGGAAGAAGGCGACTCAGGCCACTGGAAGAGGCCGAAGCGTGGGAAATACGTAGGTAATGCGAGCATTTGAACCAATGTCGAAAACCCATTTTAGCCACTATAGAATTGCTACCACTAACTGGATTTCGGGAAATGCCTTGTTACTGGTATCAAATACCGCGCGAGTGTGATATCCAACCTACCTAGGTAGGTAGGTACAGAGTCGTGGAGTATATAGTCACATCACATGCAATATGTCGATCATACACGTTGTGATTTATTGATAGACTCAAGGTTCTAACGTTAATTTCCCAAAGGGGGACCAATGTTATACCCAAGCCCAGAGTTCACCATTGATGGCAGATATGGAGACCTCCCTCGCAGAGCCAAGTGTTGGGCATCATATACGAGGAAACAGCGCAAATGCAGCACAATCAGTACTACATGATGCTAGAATCAGCTTGATATCACAGTGATCGACTCAGAAAGTCAAGGCCTTCCATCTGCTCCAGGTCTGTCGGCGGCCACTCGAGGTCTATGTTTCCCCCTGTCTCGCTCGGGTCCCACGGCCCAAACACTAGGTTGAAGTACTCATCCTGTTCAAATGTGCCTAGCTGATCTCCAAAGTCTGGTATGTGGGATTGAGCCAGATTTTCCACCCTATTAGTCTCCAGCCTTGAAGCAGCCATATTGTTGTTTGCTACTTGACAGCGGTTGACATGTCCCAGGTCTTCCTCATCCCCTGATGATCGGAGTTTCCGAGCAATAGAGACGTCCAGATAATTGAGGAAAAGATCAAGGATATTATTGTTAATTCTCCAATATTTCTGGATTTCCTTGAGGCCGAGAAGACACATTTGAGCACGGTTCTCTGCGATCCGCTGTGAAACCCCGACCTCCCTCTTGATGCTGATGGTGTGAATGCAGAGCGCGGCAAAGAGGCTGGTGACTCTATAGGCGAATTAGCACCTCAGACATCTAGTTCCACAGGCTGGGAGGGAGCAAGTACAAGTGCATCTGCCCATAGCGCAAGACACCTTGCTCAAGCATGTCTTCAGCTATCCTACTGATATTCGAGGCAGCATTCACTGCGAGGAGCTGATTGGCATCAGACCCTGGCTTCAAAAAGCTGTTGCGATACATGAGAACTCGCACATGGCTAAGGGAGGTCAGTGTGTTTCTTCGGGGTAAAGGGCGAGGGCTCACATACTTGTAAGAGAGCATCAGCAGATGCTCCCAGACTGACGGTCTCGTAATCCTGGTTTCAATGTCAAAATCTTTCGAGAGGTTCAGTCGCCATGTTTCAAGCGAATCCTCAATATCTTGAACTTCGTGTCTCGAAGGGATCCTTTGGGGAGCAAAGTAGACATCCACCACTCGGCCAACTGTAACACCGTGTCAGTCGCACTTCTAAGAGGATATCTCTTTACTCACGGATCCTAGATATCTCCACCATGTTGACAGCATATTTGACATGCTCAGGAGCGCATGAACCAAACATTGCATCCTCATTCCCATTGACGTCAGATATGAGGTCTGCTGGACTGAGAGGCTCGACATCACAATCGTCGTCCCTTATCCGGCTAGGGAGTCCAAGAGAAGCAGCTGCCTGCCTCTCGCGAACCTGAATACGGGGTCATTCATGATCGAGTTGTAGTAGGTTGGTGATACTCACGTAGATGGACCACCATATACGCCTTCTCAGGCGGGCAGTGCTGGTGTTTCTTGTGGTAAACTTCGCTCTGTAGGAGAGATTATTAGTCGTATTGAAGTTCTTGGAAACAAGCTTGACTTACGAGCGATGGAGGCCGTTTGACTCTGCAACACCAATGACCACGCCGAGCCAGTATCGAACATCTCGCACATCAGAAGGACCCCCTCTCCAGAAGCTCATGAGAAACAGGGACTGTAACAGGGTAGTCTTGTCCTTTTCCCAGTCAGCATGGAAGAGGAGCCTAGCTCTGGTATAAAGCAGCGACTTTGCCTCGGTCCTATTGCTGAAGCCCATAGAAGTGACTACATCTTCATCACAATACGTGACGGCAATGAATAGCATAGACTGGAGTAAAAGATAAGAGACATTCGACGTGGCAAGTTTCTTGGAGAAGTCCGCTCTGTCAATTACTGGAAAGCAAGGGTGAAACCATGTGAAATACGACTCGAGTGCTGGGATATAGTCCGTTAGACTGGGGACGGTGAGAGCGCCCTCGCTGTGGAGATATTGACTGGTTGTCATGCCAATGGGAGACATATACTCGGAAGCTGATTCTGGAGTATCGGAGATAGAAAAGACCATCCTGGACCTTTGTCCGGTAGGGCCAGGGTCATCAGGGTTGGGATCAGATTGTCCCCTGGCTTCTCTTCTTCCAGGAACCAAGGTGAGGAAGTTGGATTCGCCAAAGAACAAGACTCCCGAGGCATCTGTCACCTCCGTCAACGGTGATGGGCTCCTAGGCACAAGAGCCGTATCGACGGTATCAGCTTCATCTTGGACACTTGCGTCGTTGCCGATCGCCCGAGGAGGCTGTGCATGAGGAATACACGACGACTGCTTTTTCGGCTTCCTAGATGCGGGTTCTTTTGTGACTCGTTTTGGCCGGCGTCTCCGAGGATACCTAAGAAAGACTTTTGTGAGTCTGGCAATTCTGTTCATCACATCGAATGAGACAGTGTGCCCACCTTCCCCTCAACGACGGGAGCAGCTGGCATGCAGCACCCGATACCTTGCAGTTGGAGCAAGGGTTGGACTCCATGGCGTTGCATCTGACCCTCCTTGCATTGCATTCTCGGCATGCCTGCTTCGCCCGGGGTCGCTTGGGGACAGTGGCCGCGCCATCGTTGTCGTCCCCGGACGTGGGTTGGGGAGACATGTCGAACTGTGTCTGAGGCCCGGCTTTATGGTCAAAGAAGCCGGGTAGAGACTCGGGGATTATATGTGAAATAGTCCGGGTATAAAGGTCTGTGAGTAGCCGACTTGAGTAACCGAAGTCGCCATGACTCGACTTAGGAGCTAAATACCCAAAGTATTCACCTGCCAGGATCCGATGCCTTGACCCATTCGGGGGTCTGGGCCCTATCTCCTGAAACTAGACATTGATCAATTGGCCGATATCTGATAGTGGCAATCTCTAGTTCCTCTGCTGGATTCCGTTTAGAAGCCGTCCAAGTCAGAGAGTGATTGACGTGCAAATTGTCTGTACACTGCCCCTGGGCTGAAGAGCGTGTGAAGGTGCTAAGCGTGCAAGATGGTTGGACGTGGGCTTCGCCAGAAACAGAAGGTTACTCCTTGATAGGCTTGTCTTACCATTTGAGGTCGCTAGACTAGGATAAGCCAACGCAACGCGGGGGAGAGCCGGGGGCCGAGAAAGACTCCCCCGCAAGGCAAGCGAGTCCGGGGCTGGGGATAAAGGAGGGCACTAAATCCCCGGTCAGCGAGAAAGCAACGCGGAGAATCCTATTGGCTTCCTCCTATCAAGCTTGGTTAGCTGAATCATAGTCACCGAGGCTCGGCGTCTATGTTTTGGCTGTAGGATGGAAATGAGTTAAGCTTCAGATAACCAGAGCCAAACTTACAGGGAACCTTCTGGGGTGTTTGAACTTCTTAACTCATTAGTCATGGGTTGGTGGTTTCTTCTAAGCTCACGGACCATAGTCGAGAAGCACATAAAAGTCTTGGATGTCTCCCTTTGAACCAATTTAAGTGAGGCGTCTCAACAGAGAGTTACATTTTGTACTACTTATTTCATTCATTTATAATATAATACCGTTTTGAACAATGTCCAAATCAACAAAAGATCAAGACCCTCATCAACTGGCCCTTGCCCCATCTCAGAACGGCGAGGTCTACGAGGACACAGCCCATGATGCCGTTTTTGGCGAAATCACTGAAGATGGACCCAACTATCGCAATGTGCGTCTACCCCAGAGTCCGAATGATAAGTGAGATCTGACTGTAAATAGGTTGGGTGGCTGGGAACGTCGGCCCTGATGATGAAGACGCAGATCGGCCTGGGTGTTTTGTCCATCCCGGCTGTCTTTGATACGTTGGGAATGATTCCGGGGCTGATTTGCCTCTGTACTATCGCTGCGATTACCACCTGGTCTGACTGGATGGTTGGAGCTTTCAAGCTTCGCCATCGAGAGGTCTACGGCATTGCTGATGCAGGTCAGTTGATGTTTGGTCCCATTGGACGGGAGATTCTGGGGGTTGGGTTCTGTCTCTGTGAGTTTTGCTTCATTTGCCGGTTTCTATCTCTTGTCCGTACCGAGCTTTTCTAACACCTGTTAGACTGGATCTTCGTGTCTGGCTCTGGCATGCTAGGAGTGTCCATCGGTTTAAACTCCGTCTCAACACATGGAGCCTGCACTGCCGTCTTCGTTGCTGTTGCAGCCATTGTGGGCTTTGGCTGTGCTAGCATACGCACCTTGAGCCGTATGAGTTGGTTGGCCTGGGTTGGGCTGGTTTGCTTGATAGGTTCCAGTAAGACATTCCCCCATGATCCAGCATCACCGTCTGACTCGCCAAGTCTTGATCGTCACAATTGCGGTCGGTGTCCAAGATCGCCCCGTCACGGCTCCTCAAGAAGGCGTCTGGGTCTCAGATTATAAACTTTTCAACAACCCAGGGTTCCTGGATGCCATTACGGCCGTTTCTGCTCTCGTCTTTGCGTATGCGGGCACTCCGGCGTTCTTTTCTATCGCGGCTGAGATGAGAGATCCTCGTCTATACACCCGGTCTTTGATCCTTTGCCAATCAGTTGTTACGGTGGTATATGTGGTCATTGGTTGCGTTGTTTACTACTTCTGTGGTTCCTATGTCGCGACACCTGCCCTTGGTTCAGCTGGCGTTACTATTAAGAAGGTCGCCTATGGAATCGCGATTCCCGGCTTGATCGTGTCCACAACCCTTACCATTCATGTAAGCAAGCCTTGATGATATGAGTTGACATATGGGCAGATACTAACATGCCATCTAGGTCCCAAGCAAATATGTCTTTGTGCGCCTCTTGCGTGATTCCAAGCATTTGGCCGCTAACACGATGGTACACTGGGCAACTTGGTTGGGCTGTACTTTCAGCACTGCATTTGTGGCATATATCATCGCCAGTGCCATCCCTGTCTTTGGAGGTCTTGTTTCTCTCATTGGAGCCCTCTTGGGGACTCTCATGTCGTTTCAACCTATGGGCTGCATGTGGCTCTATGATAATTGGAGCAGGGGTAAAGCAAGCCCTTCTGTCCGGTGGGTTCTGATGGTTCTGTTCAGCGTGTCGGTGATTATCATGGGCACGTTCCTGATGGTTGCGGGTACCTATGGATCTATCGTCGGCATCATTGACTCCTATAACATGGATGGCGGATCGAAGCCCTTCTCCTGCGCCGACAACTCGGACTCTGTCTAGTCAGGCAGGAAAAGTGGCGTGAAGACGTCTTGCTGAGGGGTTTTGGCCCAAGACAAAGGCATGTCACGTTAAATTTCTGTTCGGGAACCCTGATCGTATTTGCTGGCCAATGATGAGTATAATTACTTAGGGGGTGACCTAGAACTTGAATTCTTAGTTTCGCAACGCTGTTAGATGATCTTATCTCAATCCTACAACTGTGTTGAGAATTGTCATGGTCGCCTTTGTCCCTCGTACTCTGTTGTATTTCTTTATAGACTCGGTAACTATATTCGTGACAGTAACCTTTAGCTACCTTGCTCATCTTTCATCGCAAGTCTCTATCACTGTATGATAGGGGTCTGTGTTTACAACCTCTTCTTCTTGTTATCAACGACCTTGAAAGGGCCCATCAGATATAACAACCAAAGACCAATTCTCAATAAAAAATGGCATTGAGACTTAACTCTACATAATACGGAAAATCAATACCTTGTTAGATTTATAACGCAGAACAGTCTCTCCATTCTTGTTTCCACGTCCACCTGATAGAAGACACTTGCTGGTACATTCACATTGGCGTTGAATATCTATCATCCATAATCTCTCAAACACATGGCCACTTTACCCCATCACCCCCATAATTGATATCACGGCCATTCCGAAATGGGGTCTCCCTAGTGTACCCCTGGTCCTTGATTGACGTGGTCGCACTGACTGTACCTGTGAGAGCTTAGCTGTGAGGGCGGAGTCAACAAGACAGGAGGCACAAGCTTACCTTGGGTCTCTCGGATCCCCGGATTCCTCTGTAGAAACCCCTCCAGCCATCGCTCCCCGATGGATCCGGATTTTCCGGTGGCGGCCAACACTTTCGTTGCAAATTCCGTCACTTCTCGGGCTGTTGGAGGGAGGCTAAGGGCATCTCGAGCCAGCACCCACTGACAAATATGACTTTCTTGGGACTCTGACAGGACTTTCGAGTCCATGTTGATTGACTTGGCATTATAGAGTTGCTTGTCTTGATTCTGGCCGACCATGGTGAATTACAGCGTCAAAGACAGACTTGACAGATGAATGTGGCAGCGACTTGACAAGGAGCGCCGATGAGTATTTGGCCTTGAATACATACTATCTAACTTAATATAGGCCAACAGAACCTCAAGAATCGGTTTCAAAGAAGAAGGTCGGTCCATGCCGCCGCCGTGTTGGTCTCGTGAGGCAATGCCATCAATCTCGGTACCAGGTGATTTGGCAGCCAGGGGTTTAAGCTAACCCAAACCATCAAATCTACGCACCTTTCCGTTCTCGGTTGAGTTCTAAACATGGCAGGTCACAACACGGAACCACCTTCCAAATACTTTGAACCATCCTTCTCCTTTTCAGACGAATCTAGACTGCTTCAATAATTCCGTCTTAGAGATAACAACTAGACTGTGATTGGTGACTTGCTCCTTCTCACGGGAACACTGTGAGTATATACAACATAGCAGGTGGGCGATTCCAGCAACGAATCATTGCCAGAAATCTACCCTTTGAACCCTCAACATTCACTCCTCTGCGTGATTTGCCTGCATCAAACGACATCATAATGGCGATTAGTCTTCCATATCTCGATAAAAATGTCTTTACCATCAAGGATCTCAAAGAGAAAGGGAGTGCGAAACTCCCCATTTCCGTAAGAGGTATGACTTCTCAAAAGCCGATTTCCAGTCAACTGCTAACAGCAACTCGTCAAGATTATTTCAACGAGGGCTCCATGGATCTTTTGACGTGAGTTTTCTTTGGGATGCAGTCTCATGACCCTGAAAGTTCTAATCGACAGACTGTAGTGTCCAAGACAACGAAGATGCATTCAATCGCTATAAGCTGCGTCCTCGAACCTTGAAAGACGTGGGAACTGTCGACACCTCCACAACCATGTTTGGCACTAAGGTAGGTTCATGAAACCAGGAAACCCTATCAAGGTATCTCACACTTGACAGGTCACCTTTCCGTTTGGATTCTCCCCTGCTGCAATGCACGCCTTGGCCCACCCAGGTGGAGAGGTTGCAAGCTCCCGCGCTGCTGCCAAGAATGGCGTTGCCATGGCCTTGTCATCCTACTCGAGTATGCATCTTGAAGATGTCATCGCCGAGGGCCAAGGGAACCCATACATGATCCACGTCTGCTTCTACAAGGATCGTAGAAAGACCCTCGAGATCACTAAACGTGCTGAAGGTGAGAGAGATTGTGATTGCTATTTGAGTCTTGTTGGACTAACACCGCAACAGCTGCTGGCTTCAAAGCCGTCCTGGTCTCTGTTGACATTCCTGTCTTGGGCATCAGGCCCAATGAACACCGTAATAACTGGGATGTGCCCGAGGGTATAACCATGCCCATGCTTGCAGATGAGAACGGCGTGATGCATCATGATGCCGACTATCTCAAGGTGGACCCACGGCTGACGTGGGAGGAGGCCATCAAGTGGCTCCGCCAGCACACCAAGATGGAGATCTGGCTTAAAGGAAGTATGTGTTAGGACCACTCCTCGTTTCCGGCTTGCTAACTTTCGTCTCTTTAGTCACCAGCGCCGAGGATGTTGCTCTTGCCATTGAACACGGCGTCGATGGTGTATTGATCTCTAACCACGGAGGTAGACAGCTCGATGGCGTTCCTGCAAGCCTGGATGCGCTGCGAGAATGTGCACCTGTTGCACGCAATAAGATTAAGCTTGGCGTCGACGGCGGGTTTAGAAGAGGCTCGGACATCTTCAAGGCCCTTGCCCTGGGCGCTGACTTTTGCCTTGCAGGCAGGATCCCTCTATGGGGCCTTGCGGTAAGTCGATCTTGAGAGCGAAGCGACGTCTAGATCAGGCGCTAACCGTGTCAGTACAATGGGGAGGATGGAGTAGATCTCGCTCTTCGTATTCTCCTCAGAGAGTTCCGGACCACGATGGCACTGTGCGGGTATGTCAAACCGTGTAACCTTGTTAATACTAGTAGTGGATGAGTTAACAGGTGTGAATAGTTGCAAGTCAGTTAATGAGATATCCAAGGCCCACCTCTCGGTCTTGGGGCCATCGGGAGTCCTGTGCCGGTTGTAAGAGACTATGAAGGATGTCTCTCAGTCGGTGATGTTAATTTGGCATGCGGTGTGTTTGTATACGTCGTTAGCCAGCAGTCTTGTCATTCAACCATCAGCGGTAAAGTCCTCTGAGTATTGTACCAGATTTATGTGTAATCTTATTGTTTGAGTGGGTGAATGAAGATACACTTGATTTACATTTAAATGCTCTGTGGGGTTTACTGAAAAGGAACGCTTAATTATAGGCTACGCCAAGATGAACCAGGCCACTACGATATACATTAACATACTTGAAGAATTATTGCATCAGTCTGCCGCTCCCAGTTCCTACCGGTGAATTGAGTGAGGTTGAAAGTGCCGTTGACGTCGACTATTTACTACCTCAATGGTCAACATCTAGTTATCACTTGCGTAAGTGGTTCAGGTTTCATAGATAATTCGTCACCAGCAAACGACTGTATCATTCTTTAGGTTATTCATCAGTCTCGCACCAATGAAGCCAGATGTCTATCATGAAGGATATGGTTGATAATAGTATGGGCGAAAAAAACAGAAGGGTTTGCATTCAGTATCTGGTTTCCATCCCCTGGTACACACGCCAGTTTTCTCCCTGATCATGTCCTTTCCAGTCAAAGCTCCTGTGCAATCTTATCCAACACTCCCAGAAGGATATCTGCATGATGCTTCTGGAAAATCAGCATTGGCCGAAGTCGAACGGCGGACGCTCCGCAACCGCCAAGGTTGATGCCGTGAGTTTTAGCCAAAGCCAAGAATTCATCTCTTCGAGGATTATCAAACGCGATAAACGTTCCCTGCCCCTTGCCTCGAAGGTTGGTAAACTTTCCTGAGTACTTATTCCCCAGCTTCTCGATCTCGCCATAGAGATAGTCGCCAACCGCAGCCGTGTTCTTGACCAAATCCAGTCGTTCAATCTCATCGACTATGGCGCCAAAGAGGATGGCACGGACTGGGTCTCCCATCCAGGTATTGAACAGTCGGTATGGCTTATTGGGCCTGATGTCAGGGTTGCCAAAGTAAAAACCACCCGTCTGGGCCTTCTTGGAGAAGGTAACCATGTCAGGGGGATCAGACAAGTTCCAATGTTCATGGGCCCAGAATCGGCCTGTCGCTCCAATACCGGTTTGGACTTCATCGACAATCAACAAGACCTGGTGACGCCGTGTGATCTCGCGAAGCCCCTGAAAAAAGGCAGGACTTGCGTGGTTGTCGCCGCCTTCCGACTGGATAGGTTCCACGATCACGGCTGCAACCTTGCTGGGATAGTTCTTGATGATGTGCTCAGCTTCCTCCAAGCACCTCTTCTCCTCCCGCTGGTTTTCCTCGATGTGATCCTCAGGGGGGTACTTGATAGCAGGAAACGGGCACTGAGGCCAGTCAAAGGCAGGTATGTCGAGCTTATGGATTGGTTTGCTGCGAGTAGTCGACAGACTGCCAAATAGACGGCCGTGAAAGGCTGCCTTGAACGACATGATGGAGAGGTTTGGAGACCCCGGCTCCTGGTTGAGCATGGTGCTCTCGAGCTCTTCCTGGGTGAAGTCTGCGTCGCGTCGACCACGTTCCTGTTGCCGCTTCCAGATAAAGGCAGCCTTGTAGGCCAACTCATTCGCATCTGCACCAGAGAGCGCCGTGAAGACTTGGTTCATACCCTTGGGGGCCACCTTGAGCAGCCCCGTCTCCAGGATGGTGGCCCAATCATTCTGGGGAAAGTTACCCAGAGCAGGACGATTGATCAGGGACGAAGCCATGGCAGGAGAGGTTGCGGCTTTGAGAAGGGTAGGGTTGTTGTATCCAACGGGAATGGAGGCGATCTGGGCGTACACGTCCAGCAAGACATTGCCGTCGACATCGACAATGTAGTTGCCATAGCTCTTGTGATAGTCGACTGAAAAAACAGCGGCACTGGCGTCAAAGACCTTGTCAAGTCTGCGCACTGCCTCCTTGCTCTTGGGACCCGGGATTGCAGTGACGACAGTCGGTCCTTGCGGTTCGTCCGGGAAGAAGGGAGCGTCATCCTTGGTAGCCTTTGCAGGCTTCTCAATGAAGGTGGGCATGATGAACCCGGGGATGTGTTTGATGGCTACGGGATGAGTGCTTAGAAGATGGATGAAGAAGTATAGGTCAAAGGAAATGAATTGACATATTATATCAAGCCGACAGACGCTGCTCCACGTCTTTCAGTCAAGAACAACTGAAGCCAAAGGAAGACCAAGATCCCCTCACATGGTGATCAAGATTTGATCAGATGAGGGGTTCCAGATCAACTAGTGTCGTCATTCTCACTTGGTTTCGCCTTTGACTTTGGCTTCATGAGAAGTGTGTGGCAAGCGTAGTGTCACTATCTAACTTGGGTACTTTGTCAGATGACTTGTCAGTCTTGGAGCTAGCGTAGTGGCCTTCCTAATTGGGCCTTCCTTAGTCTACATGAGCCTCATGAATGATCGAATCGCCATCTTGGCTTTGGGCTGTGTGTCTCGCTAAGGACTCGCCGACTTGCGGGCTTAGTAGCCGACTTCCACTGAAACGCGGGGGACGTTGGTTGTACAGTAAGCCAGTAGCCAGCCACCTGTAAAATGATTATTGAAATAATTATTCAGATTTATTAGACGGGATTGAGATGTAAATACCGAATCTTGCTTTTGTCAGTCTTTCATCATCAATCACTCCCTGCAACGAAACATCAGGACAAGCCTCAACACCATGGCTTCCAGGATTCTCGCCAACCTAGTTCGAAAGGACTTGTTCCGTACCCAGGGCTATATTGGAGGCTCCTGGGTAGATGCAGCCTCAGGCAAGACTTTTGATGTCCTTGATCCTGCTACCCTTGACAAGGTCGCAACAGTCCCAGAGATGGGATCTGAGGATACCCTCAAGGCCATCCAATCAGCGCATACAGCCTTTCATTCATACAAGCAGACAACCGCAAGACAACGGGCACGGTGGTTGCGCAAGTGGAGCGACCTTTGTCTGGAAAATGCCGACGACCTCGCCCTGATCCTATGTCTCGAGAACGGAAAGACGCTGGCCGAAGCCAAGGGAGAAGTCACCTACGCAGCTTCGTTCTTGGAGTGGTTCGCTGGAGAGGCTGAACGAACCTATGGCGAGGTTGTCCCCTCGTCGAACCCAAAGCAGAGGATCCTGACCTTCAAACAACCTCTTGGCGTCGCCGCGTGCATGGCCCCCTGGAATTTCCCCATCGCCATGATCACCCGGAAATGCGGCGCAGCTCTGGCTGCCGGCTGCACAACCGTATGGAAGCCTGCTGGCGAGACCCCTCTGAGTTGCCTAGCCCAAGCTGTGCTCGCTCAAGAGGCAGGTTTCCCCACTGGGTGCATCAACGTCATTACAACTCTTGACTTGGTGGCAGAGGTCGGCGAGACTCTTTGTACTAGCAAGCTGGTACGCAAGCTGAGCTTTACTGGCAGTACGAGAGTCGGAAAGCTGCTCGCAAGTCAGTGCAGTAGCAATTTGACAAAGCTGTCCTTGGAGCTCGGCGGAAACAGCCCCTTTATCGTCTTTGACGATGCTGATATGGAGACGGCGATTGAGGCCTTTACAATGGCGAAGTTTAGAAACTCTGGTCAGACATGTGTAACTGCCAACCGCGTGTTTGTGCAGAGCCGGATCTACGATGCGTTCGCTAAAGCTCTCGTCGACAAGGTCAAGACACTAAAGGTCGGTCCTGGTACCGAGCCAGACGTGCTAATAGGGCCACTCACGCATGAGCGTGCAGTTGACAAGGCAATGAGTCATATTAAAGGTTAGTAACTCAAATATCTATCATCTGAAGACAATTCTAATCGCTTCCAGATGCAAAGACGCGCGGCGCTCAGGTGGTTCTTGGAGGGGCACCCTTGACCGACTATAAAGGGTACTTTATTCAGCCAACCGTCATCAAAGACATGTCCCATGACATGCTCATGACTCAAGAAGAGACATTCGCGCCGGTCGTTGGCTTGTACAAGTTCGAAACGACGACGAGGTTATTGCACTGGCTAACGACTGCGATGTCGGGCTCGGCAGTTTTATCTGCACCGAAAACACGCCTCGAATGTGGCAAGTCGCAGAGGCACTTGACGTTGGAATGGTGGGCGTCAACCTTGGGGTACTCAGTGCCTGTGAGAGTCCTTTCGGTGGTGTCAAGGAGAGTGGTTACGGCAGAGAAGGCGGCCGTCACGGCATCGACGAGTATCTGACAGTCAAGTCGATGCTGATCAATGTGTCAACCAAGGAGTCAATGGGATGATTTCATAGTGAAGATAGTAAAAATATTTCATTGTTTGAGAGAATAGTCTATCCAAGTGAAACTTGATTCTTCATGGTATTTCTTTCGGCTGTATTCGTGAGATAATGGGATAAAAGCTGGGCACTAAGTGACGCATCTTGCACAGGTATCCTGAAATTGGTGATACAACTAGCATCATGGCTTAATACTATAAAAGTCATAGTCTAAATATTTCAACCCTCTCTGGTGGAAACTATAGAATCTTTAGGTAGGAATGTGAGCCTTGTAGCGATCTGCTAAGTCGGTTATCCCGGCTTCAACTATGATAAAGAACACATTTCCAACACATCATAGCATCATATACCAATTCTAACACAGTGTCAGAGCCTTGTAGCAAAAGATGTTATCTTCCCTTGTCCCAAGAGGGGGTAACCCTCCTCAGTTTATTATCGACGCCTTTTGTTTTGCCTCCATTGGCCAGTGAGCGGCCGAGCACCAAAACCAATGCAATCTCTTTTCCTTATCAAGTTGTCATAGTTCAGCGATAAATAGTGACCGAAGGGGTCACCTGCTTTTGGCATGCTTGGTCAAAGGCTCAAAGAAGCGGTGGTAGGTGGGCTTCTGAGCAACCCAACGAAAATAACACAGCCATAGCTTTTGGCAGGCAAATCCGTCTATCCATTCTTCGCTAAAAGTCCTAATTTGATGATTGCTCTTTCTAGAGGTTGCCAGAAGGGACCTCAAACCAAATGGAGTCGCCTGCCTTTCCGGGATGGACGACTGTAGACTACCTAGGTAGTTGACTAACCCTTTTCGATCCATATCCTTCTGGGGAACGCCCAGCGGCCTTTAGGTGTAAGCGTCCAGTCGCCGCAGTTCTGTTGCATTGGGGTTGTTGAGGCCTTCAATTTGCTCAGACGGATCCTTCTCGTGCGAGAGATGATAAAAGGTCTCACGTACACAACCTTTCTCGTCAAGTCACTTCTCGGCATCGTCAAAACCGCACACAATGGCCACCCCCGTCCTTAGCAAAGATGCACCCGCCCCGAGTCCTCTCATGTCACAGGCTGTAGTCTACAACGGCATGGTGTACTGCTCTGGTTCTCTAGGGATTGACCCTATCACTGGGAAGTTTGCCACGGGTAGCGTCGCTGACCGTACGGTATGTACTTCTCCTTCAATGTCCCAAAGGGACTGGATTTGCAGAAAGGGAACTGTTCTGATAGATTTTACCAGGTACAAGCCCTCAAGAATTTGGATGCTGTCTTGAAAGCGGCGGGAAGCGGCCTTCATAAGACGGTCAAAGTCAACATCTTCTTGTCCAACATCGATTACTTCAGCAGTGTTAATGATGCATATGCAAAGTTCTTCACACAGGAAGTAAAGCCTGTAAGTCTCTCCAAACATTTATGCAAAGGTCTCTGGCTAATCTAGAGGTGTCAGTGCCGGACCTGTGTTGTAGTAGCCGAGCTGCCACTGGGTGCTGAGGTGGAGATTGAAGCTACGGGGTTTATTTGAGGGCATGGAGCTTTCGATCGTACCATTTGATAATGAAGCCGCTGGACGTTTAGCTGTGAGATATATCCAAGTTTCATAATGATGGGAGAAATCCAACTTGTGTTCCACAGCTCTTGATGCCTGCACCAAGGCAATGCCAATACTTGTCTGCTCCACAACAAAGGTAGGCAACGAGCATCGTACTTCTGTGCCACTGCTGGTAATTCACCTTGAATGGTTTGAGCATGTAATATCTATCCCACATCAAGCCGCCCCCCTATAATTGAAATATGACGGCAGGACTTCGATCTGCTGTGACGGTTATCCCGGCTTCAACTATAATAAAGAACACATTTCCAACACATCATAGCATCATATCCCAATGCTAACACAGTGACGGCAGGACTTCAGGGCCGTGTTGGGTCGTTGTTGTTTCCAGAACTTCGGCTCGTAAACTGTCGATTTTCACCTGCACAGTTGCTATGTGGTCCACGATCCACACCTTTCGATGCCAATGTGGACCTCCTCTTCTGCTTTTGTGATATCTAGTGTCTCAGTGCGTTGTTCCGCAACCATCATCACACTACATTGGCGATGGGGGGTGAGAAGAAATGGACACAAGACATGATAAGAGACTATTGAATTGTGTTTCTAAATGATAGTGGAACCGAACACAGTACCAGGTCATATAGCAAATGTTGGAATGTCTGCCTGGACACCTATCTACACTCGATATCATTCCAAAAAGGCCCCATTGCAGGCGGCCAGCTCAAACTCGTAATCTGGCTGGAAGTCTGTGTACAATCCGTCCTTCGAATCATATTAGCTGATGTTAGGAATAGTAGGAATGGAAGACACTTACCGGGTGGCTTGTTACCTCGTAGGTATATTTTGCTGCCTCCTCCTTGACCAGAATCTTTTCGAGGCCTGCAGCTTCAACCTTGAGCTGAATCTCGCAGCAGGCCTCCATTAGAGAGAAGAGGTAGGCTGCCTCATCAACCGTCTTTCCAACGGTCAACAAGCCGTGGTTCTGCAAGATGAGCCCTTTGCCTCTTGGACCCAGTATTTCAGCCAACCTCTCCCCTTCTTTCGGATCCAGGACGACTCCACCAAAATCTTGGTACACCTGATGCGCATCCCCATAGAAGTTGCATGCATCTTGGTGAAGCATATCTAGCCGCTTTCCAAAGCTCGCCCATGCACGGCCGTTGATTGAGTGGGCGTGACAGGCAGCGTTGACATGCGGATGAGCATGGTGGATGTGACCGTGGATTTGAAAGCCTGCGGCGTTGCTAGGCTTACTGGTGTTGCCGCCAATGACTTCTCCGTCGTGGTTGAGCAGGATTAGGTCGGAAACTTTCATGAGACCAAAGTGATGTGCAATACTACACATTAAAAGGGGGAGGTAAGCTGGTGCCGTCGATTTAGGGACGCATGAACGGGAAAACATACGGATTTGTCCAGAAGCAGTCTGAATGCTCGGGGTCTCTCAGAGAGATGTGGCCTGCCAGCCCTTCAGTGTATCCTTTGCGGGCAAAGACTCTGAAGGCACCAGCCAGGTGTTCAAGCATCCATCGTCGTTGTTTCTCAAACGAATTGAAGTGCGGTGGGCCCGAAAGAACGGCTCCTAGAGCAAGCCTCTGGAGGGGGTTGTCTTCATGGACGACGACCGACTGGTCTTGCTGCCGTTCGCCTTTGGCGGTCTTGGTGATGACGGTGGTGGAAGTAGAAGACATTGTAGAGGTTCAATGCTAGTTTTTTCTGTTGGTTGATGTACGGTTCTTGGAATGGTTCGACTGCTTGATGGCTTCACGCGGTCTAGACGGGGGGTTGTTATACCTCTTCTTAGACAAGAGCAAGGCAATGGCTTCACAAAGAGGAACAACATACCGTGCATTACGGTACCCTGGAGTCAATTACTTCTCGGAGTTACATACTACAATGAAAATAAGGATTAGACAAATGGATTGCCAACTTGGATGGAATTCGACTTTTGGCGGAAGAGTGATTACCTGCAGATAGCCAATGAAGGATGCAATTGGCATTGATCCACGCAGAAACAACGGGCTACTACAACTTGGTGGTGTTTGAGTCTATTCTAAAAAGGCAATTGAATGATAACAAAAGAACCAAGCCCTTTGACACTTGAGCAGCTTATCGTTTCATGGCCAAAACGGGATCACGAGAAATGACTGCCAACGAAAAGTGCAGCAGATGGCATCACCTACCCAAAATGGCCTTGGGGAGCTAATTTCCTGATCTGGAAGGATGGTTTACGTCTCCGGAGCAAACATCATCTCCTATTGGCCAACAAGTCCGATGCCGTGGTGGAGCCGGCGTCACGGAGCACACAGCCAATCATCAATCGACGGTATCGGCTTCCCTCTTTGGTCATGCCCCGTTATCTTGAAGGTTTTACCAGAAGCACATGTTCTTGATGACATGGCGCAATGACAGTGGAATTGGGGGTCTCGGATTTTGGAGACGCGTAGATCGGCTCTCCCCGAATTCACGGGATGAAGCTCCAGGCACCCGGTTAAACTTAGAAATAGAGGATAATATGGGACCAAGACAACATCTCTGTTATATAGACCATGTCTCGTCCTCTCAACTAAGATATTTCACTACAGGTTTTCCCTTAGCACGTATCCCTGAGCATTCTCATGGCGTCCACTGAAGTAGATAAAGCCAATGTGCTCCTCATTGGGGGCGGAGGCGTTGGAGCGATCGTGGCACTCAACATCGAAACCGGCGGACGAGGCACAGTGACTTCGGTGTTGAGATCCAACTTCAACATAGTCAACCAGCAGGGATACACCATCAACAGCATTGATCATGGCGACATCCCTGGCTGGAAGCCTACAAAAGGTGAGCAAACCTGGCAGATCAAATAGGGACAGGCTAACCAAGACGATCTTAGTGGTCAACTCGGTGCCTGATGTCGCCAAAGACTCGCTACCGCCTTTCGACTATGTCATCACGACGACCAAGAATTGCCCTGATGTCCCACCTACACTCCCAGAGATCATCGCGCCAGCTGTAACTCCCGGTCACACTGTCATTGTCATGATACAGAACGGGATCAACATCGAGAAACCCGTGTTTGAGAGGTTCCCACGCAATATCGTCCTATCGGGCGTTTCAATGATCGGTTCACATGAGAGACAAGTGGGAATCATCTCCCACGTTGATCCCGACATTCTCTATCTGGGTGCTTTCCATAATCCCAATTTCCAAGATGACAAGGACGAGGTTGCAGCTGCGCATGCATTCATCAAGATGTACGGGGCAGGGGGCAAAACCAACATCCAGTTTTCCGACGACGTCCAATGGGCGAGATGGCGCAAGATCGTCTTCAACGGCGTCATGAACCCACTCTGCGCCATCACGAACCTGGACTCCTCGAGAGTCAGGCTGACTGACACCCTCGTGGAGGGCCTCGTAAGGCCAGCTATGAAGGAGGTTTTTGAAGTTGCGAGCAAGTGCGGTTACCAGTTGCCAGAGGACATCATCGACACCATGATCAATCTAGATCCTATGGATCTATATCTAGAGCCCAGCATGCTTTGTGATTTCCGAAAGGTAAGACCCAACGTACAAGAGGGCCACTTGGGTTTCTATAATTGCTGTTCAAGAGCTAATGTGTCCTTCTGCTGTAGGGAAACCTCATGGAGGTTGAGTACTTGGTAGGCGAGCCTCTTCGGGAGGCTAAGAGAGTTGGAGTCTCCACACCGAATCTAACGGTCATCTACGAAATTTGCAAAGCGATACAGTGGAGGATGAAGGAGGGGAAGGGACTTGTTACAGTGCCTCCAAAGAGAGGCGATTAAGGGGAGGTTACTCTCAGTGGGTGATGATATCGTCTCGGTTAGGTAAATATAATTCAGGCGATACAAGTTGAACAATGCAATCCCGCCTCTGGTAGAATAAACAACGTAAACAGCTATGAGTGCTTCTACTTTGCCGACATGCTTAGAATGAGATACAAATCCTCAACAAGATAGGCTGAATCGATGCCAATACCTCACAAGACTGCATTGAGCGTATGGTTGTTACGGAGATGGCATGTTACCGTGAAGCTTGGCTTGATCGATAATAACCTACCTATCTATGGATGAAAGGTACTATCTGGATTCAAAGAAGTGAGGAGAAAGAGGTCGTGATTCACCCTAACCCGAGGGCATTGATACTGAGTAGACAAGATATTATGGCTAGAGATAAAGATATTGTTTATTAGTGCATCATCAAAAAGTCTCCCATCTTGCGCCTAATGATAAATCATAAATCATTATAGTCTCCCATGTGCGTCGTCAAGTGAGGACAAGATGCAACTCACTCAAAGCTGGGAATCCAACAGGGGTGTTAGTCTGCGTCCAGATACCCAACAGAGCGTCTTTAGAGAGCGTAGAAGTCCAGATCCCCTCAACAGTAACTTTGTTAAACCATGCGATGAACCTATCCTGTGTAGACTTGCTCATGGCCTGTGAACCCGCGACAAAAGCCGGCCAAGGCATATGCCCGGTCCGAAGCGAGTGACTCTCCTTTGCTCGCTCAATCTCCTCGAGATTGCGGATAACCTCATGGACGTAGGGCTGCAGGTGCCTGCGGTGCATGCCTTGGGCTTTGCGGGTATAAAAGATAACGATTGCTTGGTGTAACGCTCGTGTATAGTGTTGCATAACCAAACGGTTCCCTTCTGAGACTGGTGCTGCCTCCATTCGAGCAACGGCTTCATCAACAGGCCATTCAAGAATCTCATCTTCCAGGTGTCCAATTTCTGATTGGGTAGGAAGACTGACTGAGATAACTTCGTTACCATGTTCATGTTGGTCGATGGTACGCAGGATTCTGGTTGCCTTCCGGAGAAGGAGTAGCAGACTTCTTGGGAGACCATATATCATCTCCAAAGACCCTGATTCAAACCCCTGGCCGGTGTCCCGCGAGAGCATGAGTTCCGCTATGTCTTCCAGCTCCTTGGAATGGTTTGACGTGCTGCTCGCTGACCTTGGGCTTTGTTGGGGGCGGTCGAATAGTAGCTTGGTGGCCTCCTGCATCGTCCTGAGGTAGAGAAAGATGACATAAAGTCCTTTAGTCGTATCACAGTCAGGGGTGCCACATCTGGCAATACGGGCTCTGATAAGTGTTTCAGAAGCCTGCAGATGGATCTCGGAGGTGCTTGTATCGCCTGAGATCACCTGAGAATAGTCAGCACACAGAGGATGCAGATTTCGCGACAAGATGCCTACATCGATCGTAACCATACACAACATAGCCGCCAAAAGCTCGTTGTAGACAGAGTCGGTGAGGTCGGCGTACGACTCTCCTACGCACGCCTCGAGCAACTTCAGGGCCTCACACTTGTAGTTGGAGGCCACATGACCCCACCTTCGACTCGCCTCGTGGTCAGACGAGTTGACGTTGCGCAGGTTGTAGGCACTAACTGTTAGGATTGTCTGAAGAAGGGCTCTACGTGATCGCGGCGCATGGCCGATGATCTCCAGTTCTATGGTGCACTGAAGTGCGCGGCGTAGGTGAAAGTCTCTCCAAGGAGAGCTCGGGAGATCAAGGGGACTGAATATAGGAAGAACGTTCTCAACGTAGTTTCGAAGTAGATGTCGAACTTCAGCCTTAAGGAACACTTCAGCTGATGGGTCGCCTGTAGGAGAGTAGATTTTTGGAGAGTGGTAGGTGTCAGGCGACGTGAAAGCATCATCTGCTTCCATTTCCTCGGCGTAATCCTGGTCTAGAAGAACCCCAACCATTGTCGTTTCAGCAGGCGGGAAGTTGGGCTGCGGCGAGGTTTCATGGATGGGAATAGTTCTTTCAAGCTCAATACCCATGTTTGCATGGCCTATCAGCTGTTGCTGGGATAGTGGAGTAGCGGGTTCCTCTGGTAGGGAAAAGTCCAGCCCGCCAATATCTTGGCCATCATCCAAGGTTGAGTTGATCAGGCTGGGTACTTGCACTTCATCCTCAGTATGCCCAACCGAGGCCTCCGGCTCTTCACAGGAGAGTGGGAGTGACTCGGGTGCACTGCTGCTTTTCTCGATGGCAAACACCGAGAATGGGCCACACGATTTAGACGTTGAGCGTGCTGCAGCTTTGTCAATGTCAGATAGCGCCGCCTCGATGCCCAGAGATTTCATGCGAGAGGCTACGAACAGGTTAACTACCAGTAATGCCGACATTGAAAGAGCCAGTGCGACTTACCAGGAAGAAGTCTCCGCCTATGCATGTCCTGGGGCTCAGATGGTGTGTCATTGTCCACATGTCCGTAAATGGAGGCGGGGCGCATCCACTGAAGCCTGGTATGGTAACCTCCGCAAGAGATGCCCTTCAACTGGCACTGGATGCATTCCGGCTTCGTCTCGTCGCATTTCAGCCGACGTGACCGACATGTCCAGCAGCCGGTGAATGTCTTTCGAGGAGGCATCCTGGAATGGGGGTTGAGGGACTAGACCTGGGTAGAGACAAAAGCTGCTTGTTGAATTTGTGATGCAGTAACGAGGCTCAAGTTTGTGAGACCGAGCCGGCAGTTTCTCGACATGGTAACGATGATCGAATCAACGCTGTACCAGCGATAAACAGCTGAACTTGGTATCCAGGGATGGACTCCTTGCAATCTGACCACTAGGGTCCGAAGATAAGCGTCGTCACTCCACATGGGGGCGTTTCTTGGATCCAAACCCCCGCATTTTGCAAACAGGAATCGGTGGCTTTCTATTGGCTTAATCGGCCGAATTTCCGGGATCCGTGTTGATAAAGAGGACTGCCCGCTTCCACACCCCGCATGGAAACAACGGCACACTTGACCATCTTTATCGGCGAGATCGGGGCACGAACCGGGAGGTTGGTGAGTCAAGAATAGCCGACTAAAAGTTGTGGTCATCAAACCAAGTTGCCGAGAGATATGGTACTTTCTGCACTAAGTTAGAATTCTACCCCAACTTCGTCACCCCTTGTCGGTTCGCTAACTTCACTCTACTTGTGAAGAGCCATGGTTTCCAATCAGACCCTAGCCATTGTTGGCTGCGGTAAGTCATCATCCCTGTGGGTGAGACATAACGAGAAAACTAAAACGATGGCACAGGCAACATGGGCTCTGCCATCTTGAGGGGGTTGCTAGATGCTACTCGGTCAGATCCCCATCCCCGGATTTCACGATTCATCGTCGCCACCAAGACAGCTGAGTCTGTAGATCGACTCCGGTCTCAGTTCAAGCAAGAAGAATCACGGATAGAGCTGGGTCATGGCAAAACTGTTTGGGCCATGCAGGAGGCCGACATCATTCTCCTGGGCTGTAAGCCACACATGGCACAAGACATCCTGAGTGCTGAGGGTGTGGAAGAGGCACTTGCCGGAAAGTTCTTGATCAGCTTTCTAGCAGGGAAGACGCCACAAGTTCTGGAAAGCTACATCAGCAAGACCAATGATGCAAGCCCGAGACCCTATGTTGTCCGAGCTATGCCCAATGTCGCAGCGCGAATTCGCAAGTCGATGACTATTGTCGAGCATAACCCCTCCCTCCCCGATGAGCTAAGCGACACCTTGCGCTGGATCTTTGAACAGATTGGCAGTGTCAAAGTACTGGCTTCCGAATTGTTTGACATTGGCTCTCTGTTAGTCGGGTCATCAATGGCTATTCTAACTGTCGGCTTGGATGGACTTCTGAATGGATGCGTCATGGAAGGTTTGCGAAGGCCTGAAGCCTTGGAGATGGCAGCCCAGAGCATGCTAGGGCTGGCCGAGATGCTACGCCAAGGCGAGTGCACGCCAGCAGAGTATAGGGAGAATGTCTCATCACCGAAGGGAGGCACTATTACGGCACTGTTGACGGTTGAGAAGGCAGGGGTGAGGGGCACTTTTGCGCAGTCGATCATAGACGGAACCAAAAAGATACAGGGATGAAGCATAACTTTATGGCTACGTAGGTGTTGAAAAAGAATAGATTAAAATTATAAAGCTAAAGAATTTTGGGATAGAACTGCAAACGTCGTTTTGCACCTTGCATCATAGTGCCAGCTGTCTGCACACATACTTGAGAAATCTCGTTCCACATAAACGACCATTCTCTGGTTCTTATCATTGTTTAGGTAGCTATTTAGGTTGATGCATAGCCACTCATGCCTATTTCTATCTCTCTACTCATTCACCGCAGGAAGCTATTCACAACTTCAACATGAACTTCTTCTATCCCGCCTCGCTTGCTAGTTGAGAATAGCTTTTGTGACTTTTAAATGTGTATCAGCACCGACTAACGATGAACCAAGTTTCCCTTCAGGTTATCCTAGTCCTGCATCTTGATGACAAACTTTTCCCCTGGTGCATGGTCTAGATACACCTTTACAGCCTCTTCTAGAGTGATCTCTTTCCATTTACCATCGCCCGCCTGCTCCCACTTGCCGCTCTGGAAGATGGGCTCAAGACTTTGAAGCAGTTCAGCCATGACACTGCTCTTATGCGCTACCGAATTGATGCCAATGAGACTCTTCTCAGCGCGGTAGAAATCACGCATCCTGAGTGTCAGAGTTGGGCTTCCACCTTTTGGTGCTGCTATAAAGACCAATGTGCCACCGTGAGCGAGGGCACCGTCAATGGCGGCCGCTGTGAGAGCTGGAACTCCGACTGTGTCGATGACAACATCCACGCCCTTCTTGTTGGTCAGATCTTGAACTGTGAGTAGCTCGGGATCGGCGCTAGTATCGACATCCGCTCCAGGTCCACGGACAGCCCGCAGGACATGGCAGCCAAGCTCCTCAAGCAAAGTTGCAGCTGCACTTCCAACCGCTCCTCGGCGCCCAATACCAGTGCTTTATCTCCCTTTGCCGCGCCTGAGCGTTTAACCATGAGAGCTGCTGTGGTGAAGGGAACCCCAATGGTGGCAGCTTGTGTATGAGTGAGGGCCGACGGCTTCAACGCAACGCCATCAGCCGGCACAACCGCATACTCGGCGTGAAATCCATCTTCCGTAAAAGCGTGGGTGAAGCCCGAGGTTCCAACAACGGCAGAGTTTAGAAGCGGAGAGGGTTCGGCGTCACCAGAAGCGACAACGACGCCAGAAAAGTCTCGACCAGGAACACGGGGAAATGTTGTCGAGCCGAATCCGCCTATGGCATTGAAGACATCGGAGGGTTGGATTGCGGAGGCGTGCACTTTAACAAGCAAGTGTCCCGGAGGCGGTACTGGGACTGGCTGCTCCGTGGTGAAGGAAAGATTCGGCTGAAGGGAGCCTTCAGGCTTGGTGAGGAGGAGTGAGCGCATTACGGTTGGATGTGACGAAGACATGGTGGCTGTCGGTGAAGGTGTGAAGAGAACGAGTTAGTTCACAGAGATGTACACTTTCAGTTCAAGTATAAAACCAATAACTCAGTGTTTCGATGGAAAGAGATCCCCGAAACATATATCTCAAAGATCATCGGGTCATTGCGGGTACAAGCTATGTACTGGGAGATCCGCAATATCCGATCATCCGCAATTCCCGCCCCGATCCGCAGCAGCCGGGGGCAACTTTGATGATAGTCCATGACACAACGTCACGATTGGATTATTTATCACAGAGTTTTTCAAGGCTAGAAGCTGATAAATACAAGACATGGCGCACTATGGGTTCCATAAAATGGTCACATATCTTCAACAATCCTCGTTGTCTTATCCTTCCCATCTATCCACCTCCACACCTATTCCCTCTTTAACACCACCCCCGCCTTATAACCTCTCAGAATGCCAGAGCCAATCCAGGGCCGTCTTTCTGAGGACCCCGAAAAGGCCCGTTCAGAAAATGACAACAGAACTGAAGGTTCAACCAGAAACTCAACGTCGGATGAGCACTTCGAGCCACCACATTCACTTCTGGGCGAGATAGCCTTCATTGCCATCGTCTGTTCCGCCCAGCTCATGACCCAAGCCGGTCTTGCTCTTAGTGTTGTGCCAATGCACATCATCGGAGACTCCTTTGGCATCGACAATCCCGGTCAGATTAGCTGGTTTACCGCCGCATACTCCTTAACTGTCGGCACCTTCATTCTCATTGCAGGCCGTTTGGGCGATGTATTTGGCTACAAGCGCTTCTTTGTGGGCGGCTTCGTTTGGTATGGCCTTTGGTCACTCGTCGCCGGCTTTTCTGTCTACAGCGACCCAATACTTTTCGACTTTTGCAGAGCCATGCAAGGCATTGGCCCGGCCTTCATGCTCCCTAATGCCATCGCCATCTTGAGTCATGCCTACGAGCCTGGTCAACGTCAAGATATGGTGTTTAGCATGTTTGGCGCCACTGCCCCTGGTGGATTTGTCCTGGGAGCAGTATTCAGCAGCCTTCTCAGCCAGAGAGTTTGGTGGCCCTGGGCTTATTGGGTCATGTGCGCTGCTTGTCTTTCGCTGGCTGTAGCGGGCTTCTTCATTGTCCCCTCTTCTCAACATTCCCTAAATCGGGCACCTTCATCATCGAGTGTCTGGATGCGCGTGGATGCCCTGGGCTCCATCACTGGCGTGGTAGCGCTTGTTCTGTTCAACTTTGCCTGGAACCAGGGGCCTACCGTTGGATGGACTGTCCCTTATACTTACATCACGCTGATCCTCGGCGTATTACTATTTGGCCTCTTCTATTTCATCGAGACCAAAGCAAGCCACCCGCTCATACCCTTTGGTGTCCTCAAGGTGGACTCAGTGTTCGCCCTGGGCTGTATCGCTGCAGGATGGTCAAGCTTCGGAATATTCGTTCTCTACATATGGAACTTTCTTGAGATTCTCCGTCAACAGACCCCGCTCCTTACTTCAGCTCAGTTCACCGTCGTTGCTATCAGTGGCCTTTGCGCTGCTTTGACTACAGGCGTCCTCCTCAGTCGCATCCCCGCTTCGGCCGTCATGCTAATTGCAATGACCTGCTTCACCGTCGGTGGAATTCTCTTCTCGACTCTTCCCATCAAGCAGACCTACTGGGCCCAGACTTTTGTCGGTCTCATTATTCTTCCCTGGGGAATGGATATGTCTTTCCCAGCTGGAACCATCATCTTAAGCAGGGCCATGCCCAAGCAACATCAGGGACTCGCTGCCTCTCTCGTTAATACCGTTGTTAATTATTCCATTTCCATTGGTTTGGGGTTTGCAGGCACTGTGGAGTATAACGTTAATAATGGGGGCCGGGATATCCTCCTTGGTTATCGCGGGGCTTGGTATGTCGGTGTCGGCCTATCGAGTCTGGGGATTGTGATTGCTCTCGGATATTGCCTAGCAGAATGGTGTCGAAGACGGGGGACGAGGTAATCAGAAGCGATGTACAGAGCATTCAAAAAATTGAAAAGGCAAGGGGGCGTTGAAATTGATAGTTAGATATTGTAATCGGCCATGCAACACGGCATACACCGAACTAGTTGTACCAGTGCCGAGGATACGCATGAGATCAAACCGTTCAAACACTCGTATATGACCAGAGACAACCATTCTAGAGTTGACTAACCAATAGTTCTAGGTAAAGGTTGCAGATCTTCTCCCACAGACGTGATAGGTGACATGTCGGTGCTCATGTCCATGGTATTGTACCTGTTCCCTGAATGGCCCCATGCATGCCTATGTAATGTTAAGTCTTGTTAGCTCACGCACCTTGTGAGGATGTAAATACTAACAACTCTCCACCGCCTCATTACAAGTCAAAGCGGACTGGGTCAAGGTTGATCCGGCTGCAGACAAAAGCCGGCGTCAGAAATCACGTAGACACACGCACTCTTATTATCCACCCAACTTAACCCTTAAGCCAGCTTCAACCCCAACATGAGCCTTAGCCATGACCAACAAGATGCCCCAGGACCTTTGTCGAAACGTCGCCGTATAAGAAAGGCGTGCATTCCTTGCCGCCAACGCAAACGCAAGTGTGATGGCGGCTCTCCTTGTGGAATGTGTACCACATATGGCTACACATGCGAGTACGCTCACGACGACAGTCCCCTAGCTCCATTCGTCTCGCAGCCCCTCGCGAACTCGTCAAAGAGCCCCAACTTCAGCACTCCTGGAAACAAGAGTCCGGAGGCTGTGAACTCGAGCACCACGCGTCAAGACACAACTCCTCCTGCATTTGAAGGTGGCATGCTCGATGAACGACAGCCACGATACGTAAATGCCTCCTCGGCGATTGCATTCCCTCACATTCTTGGAGTACATTTGGAGTCGGAGAAACCCCCCACTCTGCACTCATTCGGATACAACTTTGGCATCCGACCCGAGGAAAAGTCGATTCCTCACGGGGATCTAGCAGAGCTTATATCTGAAGCAGATTTGGTGGCATTCTCTGACACTTTCTTTACCGTGTTTGGCATCATCTTTGATCTCCTAGATCAGAGCATATTCCTCCAACAGTGCCGCCTCTATTATCAAGGCCAACTACGTGACGGCGTCTTTGCGGCCGTGGCAGCTGGTGTTGCAGCGATTGGATCCTTTCTCTCTTTCAACAACGGCCATGATCGAGAGGTCGACATCGTTCATTTTGCCAAGACGGTTCTCGAAGACCCAGCTGCAACACGCAGAGCCTCCGTGCAACTGGTCGTCGGCTGGTCTCTACGCGCGGCATATCTACGATTCACAACCAGGCCGAACAACTCTTGGATAGCTTCATGTACAGCAATGCATCTAATAGAAGCCGTGGGTCTACATGAGGAAGACAACATTTCAAAAATTGCCAATATGGCGGGTGCTTCGGCGTCAGGCTTTAGCCCGGATAGGCTTAGGCGCATCTTCTGGTGTTCTTGGTCTTTTCACGTCATTACCTGTTACGAGTATGGTCGTTCTGCTGTTAGGTTCCCCAGAATATCTTGTGGCGGTATCGCTCCTGTCCCTGGGTCATTCGCTCACCAACACGTACGGCTTGCCGAGATCTTGCCATCTCCAAACTCAACATTTTGTCTAGCGGAGAAGCCTCAAGACTTGGGAAGGGAAATGCTAGAGCGCATGAAGGCGGTTCGGGATGCTTCCTCGGGTCATCCATTCTTGGCTTTAACCAAGGCTGACCTGACATTCTACTTATATCGACGCATGCGACAATTAAAAAGCCCAGTCACGGATGAAGTCATTCAACTTATCATTACAGCAGGAAACAATGCTGTCGAGGCAGCATGCCAACAAGTTGAAAAGGGGCATCTATTCTTCAACGCTCTGGGCAGCGTGTTCCAGTATGTCTGCGTTCTCCTCGCCCTCGATAACCCCCTTGCGTCTTCTAATCTCGACGGCGCGTTCGAGGGTCTCGAGACCATGGTGGGTATTGTGGACACGAGATTAACACGCGAGGCTCTCAATACAGCGCGTCACCTGTTAAAGGCGAGCATTCAGAAGAAAAAGCAGCAAACTTCAACGCTAGAGGCCGTGGAGGCCAGGTTCACAGACACTCGGACGCCACCCGGGTTATTAGACATGTCTTTAGATTGGGACCAGATCTTAAATGAGCCGTACATGTCGTTTTTCGGCCCATCAGAGCTTTGAGTCTATATCTAGGTCTAAAAGGTATCATCTAAAAGAGACCAATGTTAATGGAGCCCCTAGATATTGAGGTCTCAGGAATCCTTGCAGTAGATGATGCCCCCTTCACAAAACTCCTAAAGACACATATAATCTTCTTGCATAGTCCATATATCATCGTAGTTCCCTAGCTATGTGGGACCCGAAGTGTCATAATCAAACCAGAGCGAGTAGAGTACTTGGGGTCCGTGGTGTCCTCAGGAAGTAAGTGCCCATCACCATTAGCCACGAGTGCCTCTGCCAGGGTGCATTTTCCAACCGTCGCAAATCCAAGCTTCTCGTATAGGTGCACCGTCACAGTGTTATGAGGCTTAACCATCAGTCTGACAAGAATATTCGGCGATTGGCGTGTCTGTTGGAGATGGTTCAAAGCCTCTCGGCAAAGATTCTGTCCCAGGCCCTTGCCTCGATGCTCGGCCAAGTTAAAGAGGCTCAACATCTGCCAGCGCTCTTCGTCCTCATCCAAGCCTGGGGCTGGTTGCCCAGAGGTCTCTGGGAGAGTGTAGTCAGTTCGACTGACGGGCCCCGAATAGTGAGCTGGCCAACCCACTCTACAGAAGTGGTAGCATCGGCTCCGCGGGTCGTTGCAGCGCAGACAAAGTTCTCTCGGTCTTCCTCGAGGAGACGCTTGATCCAATCGCCTTCTGTGAAAGCAGATTCAATGTCAAAGGTGGATGAGAATGACTCAGGAGACGTCTGAAGTGCTTTCAAACGTAGATTTCGGTATAGTTCTGCAGACTTTTCAATTGAAGTTGTCTTGGAGACGTGGAAGAAGGAGTAGTCGATTGTTGCCATGGTGTGAACGAGACAAAGTTTGGGTTGGGTTGATTGACGACCCAGCCGAGACGGTAAGAAGTTCTAAGGCGTTTTTAAAAACAAGAAATGATAGGAATTTAAAGGCGCCGGTGTTTGTGGTCTACGGGATAAGACGGGTCACTTACCTATTGGCTTATGTGGGTCTAGGTATTGGAAATCCCGGTCAGTCCATGAATCATCTTATATATTACTTCCTCTTCCCCTTACGCTTCTCTAACTATTTATCTATATTAGGCTTAGCCTAGCCGAGGCTTCGCTATTATATAGCCAGCTTTTAGCCGTCCTATATATAGGGTATTATTTAATATGCCTCTTTAGCGCAAAGGTATTACCTTTATACTATATAGATAAAGCTTCTTTATTTAATTATATTTCCTAAAATTAGAATCCTTTAAACCTAGCTATTATTCTCTATTAATATAATAAATATTTATTTTTTTAAGTTTTTTTTTTTTTTTTTTTTTTAACCCTTTTATTTTATAAATAGCCTTAATAATAAATACCTTATTTATAACCCTCTCTTTATTATAATTTAACTTATTAACTTATTATTAACCTATTAATAGACCTTTTATTTATTTTTACTTATTTATATATTTATACTTTTTTTATTTCTTTTTTTATTTATTTATACCTATTAATATATAAATCCTTAAATCTCTAATTATTAATTTAATATTAAGTTTCTTAGGCCTTATTATTAGTTATACCTTAAATATATAATAATTTAGCGCCTTAAGCCTTTAAAAATAAAAATAAACTATTTAAGCTAATTAAGTTATATAAGGTATATAAAGGTAATATATATTTATAATTAATTTTTTATTTAATATTATTAATTTTTTTATTAATTTAATTTATTAAGTATTATTATTATAAAAAGAATAATAAGTTATATAATCTATAAGTCTTTTTTTAATTTTTTATAATTTATTTTAAGCTAATTTTATTATAACCTTATAGCTCCCTTATAAGTTTTATTCTATCCTTAAGGAGTTTTTTAATCTCTAGTCTTAAAATTAAACTAATAATATTACTTATTTAGCTAATAATATAAATATTTTCTTATATCCTCGCTATATAGATTTTATTAATTTATTACTAAGATATTATTTTTACTCTTATTAATAATAATTATACCTTATATAAGCTTTATTATAATACTCTTATTAATTATATTTACTTTATTATTATTATTATTACTATTATTATTACGCGAGAGGCTAAGAACCTTGCTATAAATATATATGCCTTTTAGTTTAAGTCCCTTTATATTTAAATTAATATTTTAAACTCTTTCTATAAAATCTATTAATACCTTATAAAGTTATAATCTTATATTAGCCCCGCTATAGCCTCTTCTAAGTTTAAAGAATTTAATATTAAAAATTTTAAGCCTAAGATTAAAAAGAAAGAAAGTAAAAATAATAATATAGCTAATACTCTAAGAGGTAATAATATTACTACTAAGAAAAAGTATATTAATAGTAATAATAGTCCTTAGGCTAAAAAGGCTAAGAAGTAATTTATTAATAGTCTTTTTATTAATTTA
>NIZV01000490.1:0-19955 GCA_003947045.1 Fusarium ambrosium
CCACCAACCACAAGGTACCTAAAGCTACGCAGCCGCCGCCGCCCTCCATCCATTGAGTGAAAAAAAAAAAAAGAAAGGCTTCCCGTCCGTCTGCAGCCCAACCTCAACCTACCTCTCACCTCTTGCAAATTCCTAAGCCTCTCAAAAGCTTTTTCCTCCTCCTCTTTCTTTCCTTTCGTATTCATTCCTCTCCCCCCATCATCATACCCCCAGGACCCATAGTCAAAATCTGATCGACATGGGCGGTGTCATATCTTCTTTCTCAGGCAGTAGCGGTGAAGACTCCATCGTCGCGCGACAGGCGCTCGAGAAGAAGCTCGCCGACCGAGAAGAGACCATCTCAGTCCTCGAAGAGGATCTCAGCAAGAAGGAGAGGGAGTGCACAACAGTTTCTCAAGATGTCGACGACCTGAGGAAAAAGATCAAGGAGCTCGAGGCTCAGTCCTCGTCGGCTCTTGACGAGACCCACGCTCGCATCGCCATCCTGCAGGACGAGCTCAAGAAGGGCGGTGACACATCTACCGCCGAGCTTCGCACCACCAAGGAAGCTGCCACCAAGAGCGCCCAGGAGCTTGACGCCGCCAAGGCCGAGCTCGCTGCCCTCGAGGATAAGTTCAAGACCCTGGAGCAGGAGAAGCAATCCATCGTCGACCAGCTCGCTGCTCTCAAGGCCGAGCTCGCCGAGGTCAAGGATGCCCGCGAGGCCCTCGAGTCCGCCCTCAACAAGGAGATTGCCACCCTGAAGGCTCAGATTACCGAGGCCGAGGAGAAGAACCAGACCCTGCAGCAGGCCCACAGCAAGCTCGAGGGTGACCTCACCGCCGCCTCCAGCGCCGCTGACGAGGGCAAGAAGGCCTTGACAGGCACTGAGGAAAAGTACACCACCCTTCAACAGACTCACGACAAGCTCGAGACCGACCTGGCTGCCGCTGTCTCCGCTTTGGATGAGCAGAAGAAGGCCTTGGCCGGATCCGAGGAGAAGTACGCCACCCTGCAGCAGTCTCTCGACAAGCTCAAGGAGGAGTCTGACGCTCAGCTGTCCTCCGCCAAGACCGACCTGGCCCAGGCTGAGGAGAAGACTGTCGCCCTTCAGCAAACACACGACAAGCTCAAGACGGATTCCGAGAGTGAGCTCTCATCACTCAAGGCCCAGCTGGCTGAGCTTGCCGAGCTTCAGACTAAGCACGTCGCTCTCGAGCAGATTAACCAGACCCTGGAGAAGGAGCTGGCTGAGCTCAAGGAGAAGGTTGCTTCCCTGGAGAAGAACAACGAGGCACTTAAGAGTGACTCCTCTGCCGGACTGGTGGCTGCCCAGAAGGAAGCTTCCGAGTGGCAAGAGAAGCACAGTGCCCTGCAGACCACCCACGACGGTCTCTCCAGCGACCTCGAGGCTGTCAAGAAGCAGCTCGCCGACTCCGAGGAGGCCCAGAAGAAGTCCAGCGAGGAGCAGGCCGCTCAATTGGAGGCTGCCAAGAAGGAGACCGCCGAGGTTCAGGCCAAGCTCACCGCCACCACCGAGGAGCATGCCACTCTCGAGAAGAAGCTTGAGGAGCAGGAGGCTAAGCTGAACGACGTCGAAAAGCAAGCGGAGGAGGCCAAGGCCAATGCTACAAAGGTTGAGGAGGACCTCAAGGCCTCCCAGGCGGTAAGCAATGTCCCTTTACTACTTCACACACACACAAACTAATACGTAAATAGGAGAAGGAAGCCCTCGAAGCCAAGATTGCTAGTCTTGAGTCTGAGTCTCAAAACTCCAAGGAGTCCGAGTCCGGTCTCAAGACCAAGCTTGATGAGGCCGAGGCCAAGGTTACCAGCCTTGAGGCTGATGCCGCCAAGGCCAAGGAGACTGAATCTGAGCTCAGGGCCCAGGTCGAGGAAGCCCAAGCTAAGGTCACCAGCCTCGAGGCTGAGGTCCAACAAGCCAAGGATGCCGAGGCCGCCTTGAAGACCAAGGTCGAGGAAGCTGAGGCCAAGGCCGCCAGCCTCGAGTCGGAGCTGCAGAAGGCCAAGGACGCCGAAGCTGAGCTCAAGACCAAGGTTGAGGAGGCAGAGGCCAAGATCGCCACTCTGGAAGCGGATGCGCAAAAGTCGACCGACGCCGAGTCTGGCTTGAAGACGAAGCTTGAGGAGGCCCAGGCCGCCGAGGCTGAGCTGAAGAGCAAGCTTGAGGAGGCTCAGGCTGGCCAGACCAGCGCGCAGACCGAGAAGGAGGAGGCTCTTGAGAAGGTCAAGGCTGCCGAGGCCGAGAAGGACGCCGCCGTCGAGAAGGCCGAGGCTGCTGAGAAGGAGAAGGCTGATGCTATCGCCAAGGTTGAGGCTTCTGAAAAGGAGGCTTCCGAGGCCACCGGCAAGGTCGAGGCCGCTGAGAAGGAGAAGACCGAGGCTGCTGCTAAGGCTGAGGCTTCTGCCAAGGAGGCTGCTGATGCCACCGCCAAGGCTGACGCCGCCGAAAAGGAGGCCGCTGAGGCTGAGGAGAAGGTCGAGACTGCCGAGAAGGAGAAGGCTGATGCCGTTGCCAAGGTAGAGGCTGCTGAGAAGCAGGCCTCCGAGGCGACGGAGAAGGCTGAATCTCTGGAGAAGGAGAAGGCCGACGCTCTCGCCAAGGCTGAAGCTTCCGATAAGGAGGCTGCTGAAGCGGCGGAGAAGGTCAAGGCTCTGGAGGCTGAGAAGACCGCGGCCGAGGAGAAGACTAAGACTGCTCAGTCTGCCTTCTCCAGCGCCCTCGAGAAGGTCAAGGCCATCCAGGCCGAGAAGAAGGAGGCTGTGGAGAAGAGCGATGCTTCCGAGAAGGCGACTGCCGAGGCTCTCGAGAAGATCAAGGCACTGGAGGCGGAGCTCAAGGAGCTCAAGGAGAAGCAGACCAACGGAACGGCCGAGGCATGAGTCTAAGGCAATAGTACGTTGGTGATGTGATGCGATGCGATGTGATGGATGGATGGACGAGATGCCCCCTGACGAATCTCTTGGTGAAGAAACAAAAGTTTATATGATCGATGTATGACGCTGGATGAACTGAAATGTCTGTCTAATTCATATCACGGGAAACGAAGGAGTGGACACATGCGTCTTTGATGAACTCGATACCCTTACATTAGTTTTTAGAGCGTAATTTAGATGAGCGTCTATGCCACTCTTTTACCTGCATTCTCTATTCCTCTGTATTGTCATTGTCTCTATTGTGTTGAAGTGGCTGAGTTGAAGCCATCACGGTTCAAGTATATACTGTGCTCGATATATAAGACTGGTATTATCACTAGACAGTTGAGGCAATCCAGAATAGGCAATGGCCGAGACTTCGAGATGGTGATGCTAGGAATTAATTAATTGGCTGCTTATGGTTTCATGCTCGCTAAGCCATCGCATCCTTCCTCGTGTTCCAGGCCAAGATGAACAGGGATCAAATCACAGCCATCTTTTCAGCTCTGGGGGGGCTTAGAGGCGCCAATATGATCTCATGTTCGAACAAACTCATCTATTCCTTGATAATTTTTATCCGAGTTCAAAAGTAGAACAAGACATCCTTCAACTCTATCATCACCATCGCGACCATGTCCTCGCTACGGACTTCGGCCCTTGGCGCCATCCTCTACCTAGCCGTCCTAGCGGCTGGAATCAACAACCCCTCTTTCAACCTCGCCGACGACCTCGTCGATAGACAAGCCCACAAACTCGGCCAAGATACATGTCGCGATGCCTTTAGCGTCGACGTCGCGTGTGGACCAGAGCTGGGCGAGTTGATGAGAACTCGCTCCATGTACAGAGAAGGAAGCCGTCTACCTACCGATGACGAACTGGACCCCTTCTGCACCGACTCGTGTTATGTTAGCCTGCTGGAGTATCGGCAGTCTGTGAGGAGTTACTGCGGGGATGCAGTTTACAAGGAGCCGCGACACTGGAAGCCTTCGCATCGCGCCGAGTTGGCTCTCTTTGCTTACAAGCGCAGATGTCTCAAGAACCCGTCAGTTTGAATACTTGATTATTTACTTCCCCCTCATGCCTGACTAACCCATCTTCTAGTGATGGCCAATACTGCAACGTCTTGGGAGAGAGGAACCTCCCCCGCGTCTTGACTGACCTACGATGTGATGGGTGCTGGTCTAGGATGCTTCACCTCGAGGCTACATGCCCCCTCAACCCAAGAGCTTCAGAAAGGGCGACTCAGCTTCACGCTTTCCAACGTTCATACTGTCCACCCGAAGGAAACTCTTTCAGGTCCGTTCTTCAACTAAATCCCCCAAGATTATACTAACAAAAAGAAACAGAGTGACGGATTGCTGGCGCGGAGGAGGAGACTGCGCATGCAAGAAGCTCATCCACGTAAAACCACAAGACACCTGGCTCAGCCTATCCCTAGAGCACAGCGTAACGACGCGCGACCTAAGCCGAAACAACGGCCTCGACTTTGTCCCCGGCAACCTGCACCGCTTCGGTCTGCTCTGTATCCCGAGCCCGTGCCGCCTCCACGCCATCGAGATGGGTGACACATGCGACTCGATTGCCGCGGCTGCAGGCGTCGAGAGGGGCGAGTTGGTGGATTGGAACCCTTATATAGAATCTAGGTGTAATAACCTGTCTTTCAGGGCTGGGGAGACTATTTGTGTTTCGGAGAGGTTTGTTGAGGGGAGGTCTGGTGAGGAGGAGAGGAAGAAGATGGGTGCTCATGGGGACTCTCCTTTTGATGTTGACGAAGACCAGGATGTTTTGGCACCGGATGATCTATGATTTCAGTGAGTGGAAGACATTGACTGCTGGGCATCTCTTGCTGCTGGTCAGGAAGTGAAGGAAGTTGTCCAGTTGCTCGAAGGCCGAGATGGATGTGCTCTGTTGATAACGGCCATTGTTAGTCGGTTCCTTGAAACACTTGACCGGGAATATTCCTTTGGAGCAACGAAAAGATCATTAGTACATCTCTTGATGACATCTCGAGCAGTCACTACAGTTGTATGATGTATAGCCTTGTTTTTTCAATTGACAAATAAGAAACGCCGAACGAGACAACTGGTATGTCGATATATCCAAATCCATCCAACACTACACATTGTCCAACACACCATCAATGACTTGAAAAGTTAAACATCAAGGTTATCTGTCGATCACAACACCATGATCCCGTACAGGTCCTCGACAGGAACAATCGTAAAGCAAGAACGTGTTTACTCTATAGGCTCAAATTCTCTCTCACTTCGTCGTACGGGCCACGGAATAATGATGCATGTCCGTCCAAACACTACAGTACGCAGGTCCTGGAGTGAAACATCTCTCCCGTGCTACAGCTACATGTAAATCTATCCGATCACCAAATGTTGCGACATCATGACGAGATCCGCAACACGGGTTCCGAGGAAGATCTGCTCTACTCGTGGAACATCATGTCCTCATCATGAAGCTATAGGAAAGGGAAACGATATAGAAGAGAATATCTCCCCTTTCCAATCCTCTCGTCTAGCTCTCTGCTAGTCCACTGCCAGTAGCATGCTCACACAATGACCGTCACAGACACTACCATGAAGCTACCCACCGTGGTGCTAGACACTACACTGACAGATCTATATCGTCAATCTGGAAGTCCCTATGCCGAGAAACGCATAGGCCAGGTCCTCAGCGTCTTCAGCGCGACTCTAACCCTCGGCCCCAAGGTCCCTCCCAGCCGCAAGTACATCTATCAAGACAGCCCCTTTACTAGCATGTCCCCCGCCGCCGACGACGCTATAACGAAAATCAAGTACCTCTCTCTAATTACCCAGCGAGATACCTTTATATGCGGCACGTCGCCTGCAATCCTTTTCCACATGAGCTCCTCGTCGCAGCGCAAGAGGCATGACCGGAAGCAAGTTGTCAAGACGCTGGCAACACTATCGGACGCGCAGCGACCTCCCCTCGTTTTCTGCGATGGACCTGAGTACATCCCCACCAAGGAGGCAAACATTGATGTGATGGCCTGCAAGACTATCTGCGACTATCTTGAAGCATACGAGAATGTCGTGCCGATCGAGACGCACTGGTTCCTCAACACGAAGCGTGCCCTCGCCGAGTCTGGCCTCCCGACGCCAAAATCCGTTGCTGTCACTATTCAAGGTTTCCCCATAAATGCCAAGTCGTGCTGTGCGCCCTGCATCGAGAACAGTCTGGATGGTTTCGTCATACCCAACGACTGCGTGGGGGCCCGTGGGATGTGGTTGAGGGAGCAAAGTTCGAGGTTGTACCAGACCATCGAGTCGTACCCGCTGCCGTTCGTGCTCAAGAGCCAAATGACGGTTGAAGGAGCTGGGACCTTTATCGTGAGGACTGAGAAGGATCGTCAAGATATCATCAACGACTTTGGAAAGGGTTTTCTCAGCCGTCTGCTCTCGTCTGTCAACGAGACCAACTCACATCTCGAACCAGCAACCCTCATCTTCTCAGACCTCATCCAAGACCCAATCGGCGACTACGGTATCACCTTTTTCGTCAACGAAAAGGGACGTCAACCCATCTTTCTCGGCGCCTCGGAGCAGATCATTGAGGGTGACACGGCATGGATTGGCAGCATTATAGACTACAGCCAGCAGAACGAGCTCCGTCGCAAGTTCTCTTCACTGGTGGTTCAATCCTCGGAATGGCTGCAGTCATACGGCTACGTCGGACCTGCGGGCGCAGACGTTCTCGAGGATGCCGAGGGGATGCTGTACATTGTCGACCTCAATGTGCGGACGACGGGGTCGTGTTCTCTGCCGCTGCTGAGGACTCACTTTACGAGCAGAGGCCTCCATTGTGCTTCTTCATTCGCCGTTGACGTGGAGAAGCGCAGGGATGAATTTATCGACATGTTTTCGAGAGAGTTCCAGGAAGGTCGCATGTGTATCTTGAGTTGGTACGAAGATGAGATGTCGGGCTGTAGTCTGGGTCACTTGGTAGTAGGCGCACAAGACGAGGTGAGTTTAAAAGAGCTCACGGATCGAGTGAAGGAGACATGTGGGCTAAGCAAATGACATGGGGAATTTCACGAATGGCTTTGCAGTTTATGGTAATGATAAGTTTGACGATGGGTGGAGAGGAGGAGGAGGTTGGTAATGCTGACAAGGGTTACGGTTAATATGCCGAAAGCGTGGAGGGGGAGGAGGGGAGGCTTTTAGTTGGAGGCGGCCGACCCTTGAGGTTTAAGTTGAGTTAATGTTAGTGTCAAGCATAACTTGGTCTGAACCTAATTCACCGTCATTATTTGTGTGAAGAGTCAAACATCTTGAAGCAGACAGTTATACCTGTGAAGCGAGAGTGAAAGTGAGTATGAGCTGTGAATCTTTACTCCCAACACGAGACGTGGTTACACAAGAGGCCATCACCAACACCAACCACCACTAAACTAGACAAATCCATCCTGCATGTGTAATCCCCTGCATGGGTTGGTAATGGCCCAGTCAGCCACATCAACTCCCCCTAGTCTAGTCACAGCTGAACATTGAACACAAGGTTAAAAAAAAAGGTAAAAATGCAAGACAAGCTCCAATAAGCGTGCAGCACAAAAAGCTCCCCTCCTCCTCACCTTGTCTCTCCCTTTGTTTGCATCAATCATAATTGCTTCAGGATGAATTGCAACGAGCTCCAGAGTCACACCAAGGCTGACTGCTACGTCGTAAAGAGACCTAGGGCGCTGCAATGGTTCTACAAGGGAGAGCTGCAGAAGACGAGTGAGGAGGAGCGTCAGGCTGGACGCTTTGAGCTCTTCCTCGATCTACTCTGTGAGTATCGCCAACCTCAAGTAGGAGAACAAAGACTAATTCACATCAGACGTCGCTATCGTCGCCAACTTTAGTGATGAGCTGGCAGAGCATCCAGATGGCGCTCACCTTGCAAAGTACATCCTCATCTTCGCCCCAGCCTGGCACATCTGGGCCGACCTACGCGAGATCATGAATTCTTACTACACCGACGACCTGCTACAGCGCCTCGTCATCCTCTGGGTAATGGCCCTTCTGGTCCTCTACGCCAACAATGCCAATTTCGCCGACGAGGACATCTCAGCCATGCGCACCACCGTCGGAGCCTACCTCGTCGCTCGCTTCACCACCCTAAGCGTCTTTGTCCTCACTTCGATTGCTGCCTATCAGCACCGTACCCAGGCTCGCATCATGGCCGGCTTCATGTTTGTCGGTTTGCTCATCACCATTCCTCTCTTCTTTGAGGGCATTAGCATCCGCGCCAAGGCTGCCGTTGTTGCAGTGTCCATCTTTTACCAGGAGGCGACTTGGGCCCTTACATTAAGTCCTTGGATCAAGCGCAAGCTGAAGCTGACTTACAGCACTGCTGTCGATATTGCCCACGAGATTGATCGCATGGGTGCCTTTTTCATTATTATCCTTGGAGAGTTTGTGTACAGCATCATTGTGGGTAACAAGACCGGTATTGGCTTGACATCGGGCTATGCCAAGGCTGTTTGCACGTTGGTCATTGCCTTTGTTCTCAACTGGATCTATTCGAGCGGCGACGGCAGTATCCAGGCAACTCACCCGATCCGAAGGTCTGCTTGGACGGCTTTTGGTTTCTTTCTTCTTCACCTACCGCTGGCAGCCTCGTTCCTCATCGGGGGTCACGTTGCGGCTGCGAGTACAGGAGTAGAAGAGTTTGAAGATGGTCAGCGCTGGCTCCTTGGAGGAGGACTTGGAGTTGGCATGTTTTGCCTGTGGGTGTACGGAATGCTATATCGAGTTGAAGGAGAGTGCGAGCTCTTCCTAACCCAGGTTCCACGCATCGGCATGAGATTGGTCGTGGCTATTATCCTCATCGTCTTGCCCGAGTCGCACAATCATCTCAACGCCGAGGACTTTATGTTTGTCATCATGGCTTTGTTTGGATTCCTATTGATCTGGGAGACCATCGGTGGACTATCCAAGACGTCTAAGCTCTTTGAGCCTTGGGATGAGAGGTTCCCACCACAAGAGGAAGAGGATACAGAGAGCTTGGCGAACTAGAGGTGGAAAAGACGGGGTTGTTAATGAGCGGGGAGATGTGTACGGAGTTTGTCTTGGCCTTTGAGAGTAAAATATGCATAAAATAACGCGAACACGAGATATACCTAAGTAGTTGAATCAAGCAATTGAAAGTTCGGTCTCGATCCAATAAGAGTCTTGCGTATTCTGCACTGGGGCACAGACTCGCATTTGACGTTGGCAGTCATGAGGATGCACTGCCACGATGAGTAACTACAAGACTTTCACTCCAGCTGAAGGCTGATGGAAGCTTCCACAGAGGCATCGATCGCTGAACGTCATCGCCACTAGTCGTCATCTGTGGCGCATGCTTTTTGTATTCGAGAGCAACAAATTCCAAATTACTAGCCGAGCGTAATTTAATGGGCTGTGAAGAAGAGAAGATTCCAAAAAAGTTGAGTCTGTGAGGCAGCCCAATGTTTGTACCCATGGTAGACGGCTAAAAAGCCAAGAGAAAGAGGGCAGTGTTTGAGTCTGGGGTCTAGAGGTATTTACTCAGATGACCCTGTCATAAATCATGTATGTACCTCTGGACCCATTTACATGCAGTTTTCCATGCGAAAATGCGTAGAGCAAGTACATGCATGGACAGATAGCTTGGCATCAACTGACCAATGTCTCTACAGCAGAATGTATGAGCATAACTACTACTATACGGATACTGCTTCATGGCCTCATAAAGAGGGGGGGCTTTGGACTCTTCTCGTCTCTCTAACAAGAGGGTCCTCTCATGCAAGCGGGCTACTAAGTACAGTAAGTGCCGGAGACCCGAAAGGAGGCTGTGCGACTTTCCCTAACCGCAACCCGATGGTTCTCGAACCAATGGCGTCACCTGCGCCGCGCGCGTTGCGTGCGTGCGCTGGGGGGGCGATCGGGCAGGTCGGGGGTCCGTCCGGGTGGTGATTGCCCCTCTCCTTCGAAATGGATCGTTCAGAGTGGCGCGGGGTGGGTATCAGGGAAGGTGCGCGAAGCTGTATCCGTACCTACTGAAGCAAGAGAGGTCACAGGTGGTAGTGGCAGTGGCAGGTGGCAGGTGCGCCCATCACGCCAAGGGGAAACGCTGACGACGAGGGTTTCCCCAAGAGGAGAGGCAATCGCTTTAAAAGGCCCGTGGAGCCGATGGTTCCTTCCTCGCACTTGCACGAACGATTCCGTGATTCAGTTTGATTCATTGTCAAACAACCTATACTTACTTTTCCCTCATTCACCTTTACATCCTACGGGTACCTATTTATTACCTTTAGTACCTACATCATCGACTCTACCTCATCTACGTCCTCAATCGGCGCGAGTATCCATCTTCATCGCCCTCACTAAACTCTCCCATCGTCATCATCTCTTCTTCCATGGACGACTTTGCTCCTCCAACTGGCCCGCCCCCGCCCAAGGCCCCCGAGGTCCCTGCCGGATGGGCCGTGCGATGGAACGACCAGTACAAGGAATGGTGAGTTCTCGACCTGCATCCTTCCCAGCGCATCCCTGTATTAACTTGCGCCTCCTACAGGTTCTACGTCAACATCTACACCAAAAAGTCGCAATGGGAGAAGCCCACTGCTCCCGTCTTCCCCATCGGTGAGGATGCGCCCGCGGGTCCTCCTCCCGGATACCAGCCCGGCGACGGACCAGTACCGACAGATACAAAAAAGAACCCCTATGACGACCAGCGCAACCAGACAGTCGGCGGACCCTCTAATACCGAGGAAGACGATGCTAAGCTTGCAGCTAGACTCCAGGCTGAGGAGGATGCTCGCGCTCGCGGTGGCCCTGGTGGCCCTGACGTCCCTGCAGGATATGGTGGCTCAAATAGCCCTTTCCCTCAGAGCAATAGTCCTTATCCCCAGCAGTCCGGCAGTCCCTATCCTGCAGAACTTCCCCCGAGAGAGAGGAGTAAGAGCGGCGGTGGCTTCCTAGGTAAACTGCTTGGCAAGGGCAAGCAGATGGCCGCAGGCCATCAAAGCGGTTCTCATGGTGGCGGCTATGGAGGCGGTTACCAGCAACAGCAATATTACGGCCAACAATCCCAAGGATATCCTGGACAGGGTCCTCCCATGGGCTACGGCGCTCAACCCCATTACGGCCAGCAAGGCTATGGCCAACCTGGTGGATATGGTGGTTATGGCGGTGCTCCCGGCTATGGTGGTGGTTACGGCGGTGGTTATGGAGGCGGTCATGGCGGTGGCTTCGGCGGCCACAGTGGTGGTCGCAAGCAGGGAGGTGGCGGTATGGGAATGCTGGGTGGTGCTGCTCTCGGTGCCGGTGCCGGTATTCTTGGTGGTGCCCTGATTGCGGATGCCATCAACGACAATGAACAAGACGCCTACCAGGAAGGTTTCGGTAAGTCATGACATCAAGTCCTGCATATTCATGACAGTGCTAACTCAGGAGTAGAAGATGGAGCCGACTATGGTGATGATGGTGGTGACTTTGGTGACTAAGGCAACAGCTGGGATGTTCTCGTCCAGTCGCCCTCATGATTTACTTATGAACATGGTTCACTGGAGTCTCGGATTGGTGGTTGGTTGGTTTTTTACTTTACGAATGCACGAAGGATTGGGTATCGGATTGAGCATATGACCGAGCCACACCAAAGGGTTTGGTTAGAATTCCAGATGAATTGGTCTCTATTGGGCAAAACCATTGACTCGTATAGAATGGCCAAATTGATTAATGATATCCATTGGCAAGGGCATCCAACGCCCGTTGTTTCGTAATCTCTCTATCATATACTGTACGCCTCTCGACGCCACCTCTTGGGTTTATATCTCGGTTGATCAGGTCACAATTCCGATTTTGCATGTGCATTACCGTCTCACACCCTGGTTCTTTGAAGAGCCACCACCATTGTTGCCGCTGTTTCCACCTTCCTTCTTGTTGGAGCCAGCGAGATAGGCAGCCATATCAAAGTTGGTAAGAGGGTTCTCGCCCGAAGCCTGCGCATTCATGACGGCGTTCATGGGGCTGTTCTTCTGCTGGGCTTCAAACTCAGCGCGCAGCTCGGGGTCCACTGAGTTATCTGGTTAGTTTTTTGATCGAGTTTTGAGGTAGAAAGGGGCCACGTACTGCTGTCCATGAGTTTGGGCATGCCAACCAGCAGAACCAAACTGACAAGAGCCATGAGGATCATGGGGTTCTTGAGAATAGTAAAGACGGAGACTAGAGTTATAATGTTAGCATTTCGTTAAGACCGCAAACAACCGGGATATTCATCACTCACACTGCGGCCTCTCCATAAAGTAATTCTTGGAACCAATCGCCCTAACCTCAAAACCCCTCCCCTTGCTACCCTCCTTCACGGGGACAACCTCACCCTTGTTTCCCCAGTCATTTCCACGGAACGTCTCCCACGCCTGGACAACGTCGTGCTCAGCGCCCTCAACGACCTGGATGTCGATGCGCAGCGGGTGGAACGCGTCAGTCGGGGCGTGAATATCAGCGAGGTACGACCCGGGAGTGACATTTCGGAAGACGAATGTGTTGGCTGAAGATAGGGGCGCAGAGTAGTGTACGCCAGAGGAGGAGAGCGTCGCGTGGGTGGATGGTGGGAGGGTGAAGGGGTTCGGCTTCGCGGGGAGGTACAGCGTAAGAGGATCAGAGGCGAGGGCGAAAGAGAAGAAGGCGCTGAGGAGAGCGCCGGTTTCGGGGACCGTAAAACGCATCTTGAAGGGTGGGATTGGTGATGGGTTTTTTGAGGTTGAGGTTGGGTGGTGGTGATGTGTGGAGGTTGGACAGAGTGACGTTTGTGGTGTTGAGTTGCCAAAGACCAAGTGGGCCAATCAGATTGAGCCTAGGGCGGATGTGGCTTGGAGCTCCTTGTCAGCCTCAATTCAAGCACGCAACGTTATGGCGTCAACCTTTTTTCATCCCATCTTTTACATCAGTCACTCAATTGGTTTATGTATTTGGCAAGAATTGATAAAAAGATGACGCTTTCTTCATTCAACTATCTTCATTGGGTATTTAATCAAAATCATCCCCCGTCGCTCTTTATCCAAAACATCAAACTCTCTACTCTATTACTCTAAGGAGCAATTGGGGCCTCGGCCTCCTTGCCCTCGGGGACAACAACCTTTTGCTCCTCTCCCTTGGTGGTGGCGTCAGCGGCAGCCTTGAAGGACTGCTCAAAGTCGGCAATGATGTCGTCAATGTGCTCAATACCGACCGAGATTCGGATCAGGTCCTGAAAGATAACTGATTAGCAAGGAATGGGCACTAAAGAATCAAGGATGCTTACCTCGGTGACACCAGAGCTGAGCTTCTCCTCATCAGAGAGCTGCTCATGTGTGGTGCTCCAGGGGTGAATAGCAAGAGTCTTGGCATCACCGACGTTGGCAAGGTTGGAGATGAGCTTGAAGCCATCGACAACCTCGCTACCAGCACCGCCGCCCTTGACTCCAAAGCTGAGAACACCACCGAAGCCTCGCTTGAGGTACTTCTTAGCCGTCTCGTGGTAAGGATGGCTCTCGAGTCCGGGGTAAGAAACCCAGCTGACGTAGGGACTGGCCTCGAGGTACTTTGCGAGAGCCAGGGCGTTCTGAGCGTGACGCTCAGCGCGCAGGCTCAGGGTCTCAGTGCCGAGGAGGAGCTGCTGGGCAGCAAAGGGGTTGAGGGTGGCGCCGAGGTCACGGAGGATCTCGACTCGGGCGCGGATGATGAAGGTGGCGGCGCCGAAAGTCTCGTAGAACTTGAGACCGTGGTAGCCGTCAGAGGGCTCGTGGAACTGAGGGAATCGGTCGGCGTGCTTGAGCCAGTCAAACTTGCCAGAGTCGACGACGACACCGCCGATAGTAGTACCGTGGCCACCGATCCACTTGGTGGCAGAGTGGACGACAATATCAGCACCGTGGTCGATGGGGCGGATGAAGTAACCACCAGCACCAAAGGTGTTGTCAACCTGGAATAGGTGAGCCAATGGCAAGTAAATAACTCGGTGGTTCAACTTACAACAACGGGAACACCCTTCTCGTGAGCAACCTTGGCAATAGCCTCCAAATCAGGAACGTTATACTTGGGGTTACCAATGCTCTCAAGGTAAACAGCCTTTGTCTTGTCATCAATGGCAGCAGCAATGTCCTCGGGCTTGTCGCCATTGATAAACTTGGTCTCGATACCCAGACGGGGGAGGAAGACCTTGAGCTGGTTGTAAGTACCGCCGTAGAGGTTCGAGGTGGAGACGATGTTGTCGCCGGCGTGGGCAAGGGTGTTAATGGCGATGAACTGGGCGGCCTGGCCAGAGGAGGCGGCGAGGGCAGCAGCGCCTCCTTCAAGAGCAGCTATTCTCTTTTCAAAGACATCGACCGTGGGCTATCAGATGTGTTAGTAACCAGTCAGCTTACAGAGTGAAGCCGAGGTAACTCACGTTCATGATACGGCTGTAAATGTTTCCAAACTCCTTGAGGCCGAAAAGCCTCGCACCATGAGCCGAGTCATCAAAGACATAGCTCTATTAAAAGTCATTGTCAGTATTAAATTCCCGAGCTAAAAGAGGTTTTTGAAGCCGACGACCCGAAAGCTATATGAATCGGGGAGGTGGGTCATTTTGTGGGGGAGGGAGGCACAAAAGCAACAACAGAACGTACAGTCGTGGCGTAGATGGGAACGGCTCGAGAGTGGGTAGTAGGATCAGGCTCAGCTCTAAAGAAAGAAATGTTAGCTAAAGCAATTCAAGATGGTTAATTGTAGAACGTGTTGACGTGTAAGAAGGGAAAAAGTCGAGGGTGAAAGAATGGTGGGATGTAAAATACCCCGCCATAAGGGTGAGGTTGAGCTGGGAACGTACCCCGCGTGGAGCTGCAGCGTCTCAAAGTTCTTGCTCAAGTCGGACATGATGAGAGAGGATGTGTATAAGAGAGTAAGGAAGATAGAAGATGACAAGTCTAGAAAAGTCTAAACAAGAAGGGTCAAGAGAAAGAGAGAGAGAAGGAGGGGAGAAAAAGAAGGGTTCAGCTTTGCAGATCGTGTCATTCCTCTTTATACTTTGCTCAACCCCCCTCCCTCTACGACGGGAGACAGAGTGTCGCCTTGCGCGGAACAAGCAAGTTCTGCGCCCAACAATCGTCTTGCATATTTCCCAAGCTCAACCACCAAGCCCAGTTTCCGTACTGTAGACCCTTCCCCCTGCCTCGGACAATCAAGAATTGACAACAGACAAGACAAATCCCACAACCTCTCACGGTGTCACCATCCAATCCAAGCCTCTTCGGGCATGGCCTGTGGGGAAGGTCTCGGAGCACGCCATCGACGACAAGTCCCATCGCGTCGATTCTGGCACCAGCTCATCATTCGCTGTGCCCCCCCGCGGCGAGACAAACGACCCATGAGTTGTTGAAGGTACGGGAACATGGCTTCATACTCGGTTGCCGGAGCCCAATGGTGCAATTCCGACGGCCGGACCGAGGGCCGTTTTTTTTTTACAACCTGCTGCGCCGTGTGCCTGAGTTTAATCAGACGTTTACGTTTCGATAATATCAAGACTCGAGTAGCTTCCGTTGTCGGGCATGTGGGCTTTTTCCAACTCCATCATGTCGATCCAAGTGCGGGGCAAGTGACCAGACCGAGGGAAACATTGATGAAAAGGCTGAAGGTGAACGAGGGGCACAGAAGCGGGATGACAAGCTCCCAAAGTGGTAACTCGAGGGTTACATTCTACAAGGAAGAAAAACCAAGAGGTTATCAGTGTACAAGAGTACATGAGCTCGTCCAATGTCTTGGTATGGAATGGATCATGATGGAAGAGATGGGCAAATAAACCTCCCCCATGACACAACGAGATCATCGCCAGCTCTGACATCGACCTGCAGCATTACTCAATGCCACCGCAGGATGGTGCAATTGACTTCCCATGCTGCCATCCCGCTCTGGTCCCCCACCATCAAGACACAAGACTCGTTCAAAGCCTTCCGCATCCAAAGACATGGCGTCGACACCGCGAACCGGAGCTGTCGGGTGCCACCACCCCTGGGAAAGACACACACGACTAAGACCCAATAGGCTGTGAGTTCTTAAATTGAGAACCTCCCCTCGTACGACTTTAAAACCCTCGTCCCTCTTTCGATTCTGGCATACGCACGAGCCTCACCTCACCTCACACACACCCCGGTTCCTCGGTCTGGAACTCGACAAGAGTAAAATGTCGTGATTGCGTCAAATTCAACGATAAACCCAAGGTCCATTGAAAACGAGCCAGCTCAGCTGCTCTTCAGCTCCCCCGAAAAAAGAGGCGCCAGCTTCCTCTCTCGGACGATTCTAACTTGGCTATTCAGTCATGCTATGAGCTACCAAAATAACGCCTGGTCCCGCCACCACCGTCCAACCATCCATGAGGAGGGGGAAAAAAGAACAACCGTTGCTCCATAACCCAGACTTTGATGTTGGGTATTTGTCCTTGCCGATATACTCCTTTGACAATCTGGAGAGGCCATACCGGAATGGCGCCGTCTATCTCCTTGCAAATCAAACCAATGCCTTAACGCCTGTCATGAATTCCGTCTTCCATCCTTTACGCGTTTTCCCATGTTGTATCGAAAGCATCCGAAGCTGAGTGACCAGCCAGCTGAATAAATGCCAAGGTCGGACATCGTTCCACGTCCTAATTTTGTAATTCGGCCCTAACTTTTTTCATCTTTTAGGCCTCTCTTCAAACTTGTCCCATTTCCCGGCTGTTGTCGGCGTACTTGGGTTGCTCAAATCCCCTTTTGAACATGTCCTTGGCCATGAGGATCGTCGTCGCGATCCACGTCGTGAACTGGCCCGCGGCAACCACGGCGTCGGCCCGGCCGGAAGAGCAGACGGCGCCCTCGCAAAAGATCAGCGACCCGATGTAGATGGCGATCGCAATGAAACCGGCAAAGTATAATGCGGCGTTGACGGATTCGACCCCGATGGCGACGTATTGTTGTGAGAAGCGAGGTGCGAAACGAGGTACCAGTTCTAGGTACACGAGCGAGAATACCGAGAGGATCGATGATACGAGGAGGTAGTTGAATGGTGATGGTATGGCCGTCTTGGTCTTCATGAACCAGTTGATAACTACACACGGAATAGGTTAGTCACACGAGATCTCGCTCGATAAGGGCCCATCAAGTCTTGACGCCAAGAACTCAGCTCGGTTCAGCTCAAGCTGGCCCTCGACGCCGTGGTCTCAAATGAGGCCATATGATTCTCTCAACGCACCATAGCTACTAAGACTGATGCTGGCTAAAGACAAGGCCAACTGCAAAACTCGCAGAGATATGAGGACGACTCGACCCATGATGGAAGAAACTCTTGGCGCGGGATGGCCGGGACGAAGAACTAATAAGACACACGAGGATTCTTCTCCAAAGGAAAAAAAAAACGGATGGACAAGTTTCCGACTAGAATATCGACAGACTTTCGCCCAGAAGGAGAGAGAAGGTCCCAAGAACGACGGCAACGTGGGAATCTATATAAACCAGGCCGGCTGACGAGACATCTCTCGGGCGATGTGGGGTCCGCGGGCGATCCAAGGGAGATGCTCCGAGAGAGAGACCGTGGACCCGTCAGGGAACCGCAAGGGGCCACTAAAAGGAAAAAGGGAGTCAAAGAGAGAAAAATTAGAGAGTGACCTTTTTTTAGGTGCCGAAGGAAACGTCGATCGGAAACAAGCATCATGGTGGCATTGAAAATGTCCTTTTCCGGGTATCACCAGAGGGGCGCATAGTACTGCAACGACAACCAGCGCCGTCTTGAGTCGTGTTTTCTGACCCGCCTAGGCGACGCTGAGACGGGGCACGTCAATGTGAAACGACCTTGTTTCTAGGGGCAGGTCCTCTTTTTTTAATGCGAGGGTCCCTTATCGAGGTGACGCTCTCAGGCATCACCCATTACCCATCTCCCATCGGCAAATGCCAAAACCGTACTTCAGGACCATGACGGGATGGCATCCAGGGGCATCATCAATGCGCTTATGCGAACCCGCATCAGGACCCAACAAGGAGTTGCGTTTCTTGTCAATGCTGAGCTGAGTACTTACTCAGGTAGAGCGACCCGGCCACAAGGGGATCCCTACCTCGTGCGGTCCAGTCGGATTCGGAGGATTTCCCAACCAACCAGCCAGGCCGTCCGTCGACGGGCGTGCCAGCGCTGTGAGACGGTTTGCTGCAGATCTCGTAGATCCTCTATAGCCTCGCATACCGTACCGTGGTTGAAAGGCGTCAGCCCGCCGTGATATGAGCTGGGAGATGACCGGACGGAGGCTCAAACAGAATGTGGACGGGAATGCAGTCACAGCGGCCGGGCCAGGCATTTAGTTTAGAGCCTGGTTGCGACGCGGCACTACTGTTGCTGATCATCCAGCCCTAGCTAGGTGCTGGCCAAATAAGACGGGCCACTCGGCCAATAATGTTTGCGACATGCCTACAGGCCTCTTCGAGTAAAAGAACGGGAGTTGAAAGTTGATGCAACATCGGCAGCCGTGTCTCCGGCTGTTGGTTCTTCCAAGAAAGACATACATAGCTTGACCTGCCCTGGCGAGATTGCGATGATGATCCGCATCAGAAGCAGCCGCTTGGCATGCTGTGAGTGTCCGTGAGAGGGCCGGGAATGCCAGCACGTGCAGGCAGAGTCTCACGTGCCTGAGCGCGACTCGAGACGGGACGGGAAGCAAGAAAAAGCGTGACCTGGCGGGTCAGAATTTGTTGCTTTCCCGTCTGCGTTGAAGAGGTGACGTCGTGGTCCAAAGCTTGAGTATGAGCAACGGCCCTTTCATCTAGTGAGAGGTTAATCACACAAACTTTATGAACCACATATCCGTAGTTGACCAACGATATCATGTCTCGAGTTAATGAACAATATTGAAGAACGACACCGTCTTGGATGATTCGCTCCTCAAGCGCGTTATCCATCATGATGCTGAACAAGACAGAAGCATGGATTTCGTTGCCGAAGGATACGCGATTGGCTTGTGGTAAGATTCTGGGGAGACGGAAAGATCATGTCATGACGGGAACGAGGAGAAGAAAAAAGAGGAGACCGGGACGAGGCCGTGGGAAAGCTGGGGGAGATGAACAAGGGCATGTAGCGAACAGCCAGTTAAAACCAGACAGATTGTCGAAAAAGATGGGATCACGAGGAAGCCAAGCCCATCAGATGAACGTTGACAAGTGTGTGCTCAGCCACATTTTGAATAGATTTTGGGGGAAAGAGAGAAGAAATTCACATGAAACCGAACAAGACCCGACTGACTCTCTACTCAAGGGTCAGAAGGATGGAAGGGGGGGACACGCCAGACTCTTTAAGACAAAGAACCATCTTCTGTTTGGACAGAAGACGGGAGGCATCAACTCCACTCCCTAGCGTCCGTTACGACCGACTCGGGGGCGGAATGGGGGATGGGGGGAGCAACAGAGTGCTGACGCTACGCATGTGCCACAGCATGTGTTGTGCAACCCATGTAATTAATTCACCAATATCTCTGGTCTCTCTGTCTCTGCCAGTTGTCTTGTCACAGGTGTTTTTCTTTTTGCAGAAAAAGCCACTGCGTCCACGGCATGCGCAAGTGCTGACAAGCTGAAAAAGAATGGTAATACCGCGCGCTCTCCAAAATGTCGTTGAGGGACTCAACAGCATGGATGCAGTGAGACTTGGAACAGGCACACGCGGCGCGGGATACAGCTCTCTACGGTCATGGTCATGGGCAAAATCTCATGGCGACTCTCAACCCCCGCATTCTCTCTCCATAACATGGATTTCGCCAAGTCGTCTAGGGCGATTCAGTCGCAGCGCCCATCTTGCCATCTCCAGGTTATGGCCTCGGCTCAAACCTCTGAATAAGGTCATGTTCCGAGTCCCTTTTTCCCTCCCTCCGCCCATGCCGGTCTACGGTTCAAACTGTCCTATTTCGCGACAAACCAGACCGAACCAGCCAGTCATAGCGAGGCCAATTTCCCCATGCTTCGGGGGCCATGCAGAGGCCCGACGGTCCCTCTCACCCCCCCAGCGCCGCGCCGCCCCCAGAGATGGATGGAGAAAAAAAGC
>NIZV01000491.1:0-19801 GCA_003947045.1 Fusarium ambrosium
GTCAGGAGAGGACTCAGCCCGCACCCTGCCTTCTAGACGCAGAGTTGCACGGGAGGCCAGATCTGCGAATCAGGTGTTTGTGTTGATCCTCCAGCACAGCAAGCATGCACAACAATGCTGACTGCTCCGGAGGTCAAGTATGTGGCTCGAATATATGTGTCGATCCACAGTCATGCACAACGAACGCTGACTGTACAGGAGGGCAAGTCTGCGATTCGAATATTTGCGTCGACCCTCCAGCACAGCAAGCATGCACTACAAATGCTGACTGCTCCGGAGGTCAAGTATGTGACTCGAATGTGTGCGTTGATCCTCCAGCACAACAATCATGCACGACGAACGCCGACTGTACGGGAGGTCAGATCTGTGACTCAAATATTTGCGTTGATCCTCCGGCACAACAAGCATGCACTGCAGATGCTGATTGCTCTGGAGGCCAGGTCTGCGAGTCGAATCTATGTGTTGACCCTCCCGCCCAGCAGTCATGCACGACGGATTCTGACTGTACCGGCCAAGGAGAAACCTGCAATCAAGGTGTTTGTAGTGTTCCCACGCCAGGAGGACAGTGCAGTGTCGATTCTGACTGTACCAACCCGGGGGAGACCTGTGTCAATGGGATCTGCACCGTTTCCGCCACGCCACAATGCAGCGTCGATGCCGATTGCCCAGGGAGCCAGATCTGCGAATCGGATACATGCGTCGACCCTCCAGCACAATCATGCAACGTCGATTCCGACTGTACCGGTCAAGGAGAAACCTGTGTTAACGGGGAATGCACTGCCTCCCCCGGGCCACAATGCAGCGTCGATTCCGACTGCACCAACCCAGGGGAAACTTGCACCAATGGCGTTTGCAGCGTTCCTACTCCAGGGGACAGTGCACCGTCGATTCTGATTGTTCGGGTGGTCAGGTCTGTGAATCAGGCACATGCGTCGATCCTCCATCGTGCTCTGTTGATTCTGACTGCACCAACCCAGGTGAAACCTGCGTCAATGGGGTCTGCAGTGTTCCCACGCCAGGAGGACAGTGCAGCGTTGATTCCGACTGCTCGGGAGGTCAGATCTGCGAGTCAGGCACGTGCGTCGATCCTCCAACGCAACAGACCTGTACCGTCGATTCTGACTGCAACGCTGGGCAAACTTGCAACAGTGGAGTCTGCGGTGCTCCTACATCGGGGTGTATTGACGCAAATGACTGCGTTGCTCAAGTACAAGTCAATGCTCTGTGCGGACTTGGGCTGTGTATTTGTGTCAACGCACTCTGTGCACCGGATCCCAACGTCCAGACTTGCACCACGACCGCGCAATGCAGCCCTGGCGCGGAGTGCCAGAGAGGGGTATGTGTTGACCAGCTCCCCTGCAATGGAGCAGCCGACTGTGACGCAAACGTCGATGTTTGCCTTCTTCCAGGCCTGTGTGTCTGTGTAGGTGGCTTTTGCGGTTTTTCAGGAAGTACGCCGACACCGGAGTGCGCTATTGATGATGACTGCGAGTGTCTAATTGGCCTCATATGTCAGTGCAATAGTGGACAGTGCCAAGGCATTTAATATTCGTTTCAGAGCTGAGGTTTGGGGTAATAGGTGGAGGGTTTACGAGCTTGTCACTCCCTTGCCTGCTTTCTTATATTTTCTGGGCCAGGGGGGCGTACTTTGACGTCGAAATTGGTTTAATATTTAATATTCTTTTCTACATCTCAAATTGATATTCTTTCCAACTGAGTACGGTCTGCGTGGACGTCTTTTTGGTTCTGACGTCATTGGTGGAACGTCGCGGTGATATGAGTACAGGTTGGAGCGAACATCAAGTCGGGGTCTTAAGAAGTAAATCGGGGCAGAGCGAAGAGTACCTAAATAGCTCAGATTAATGGGAGAGATGAAAGCTCCTGTATTCCCAAATAGCTGGTACTTGTCTTCCCCTTACTGATTGATGTCTATTGACTGGCAGGCTGTCCTTCTCTGTTCACGATTTTCCTCGGCAGTATGACCATCACGTGCCCCGTGCAGGAGCGTCGGTCATAATGTGATGCCCCATACCCTAGAGCCATAGATGTCCAGACAGTTCGAGGAAGCTGTGGCGGGATTGCCGTCTCAATGGATAATTACAATAGTTGGCATGTCCTAGTAAATGGCAAAGGTAAATTCTTGACAAAATTTGGCTGTAAAAGGGCAAGAGGAGGTTGTGATTCGTACATGTAACCATGATCGGGGGACGAAGAGATCCCGCGGAAAGGAGATATCCCCAACTGGACTGCATCTGAGAGTTCAACATAGTCGAGAAGAGGTCAAATCACAAAGCAGAGTAGCGAATTTAAGATCAAAGCCCATGTGGCATGCTGTCCAATTGTCTTACATTATCCCAGACAAGGTTCAGTGCAACTCCACAAGGCGTGAGACTTCCGGGATCACGATGGACCCTGGCGACCCGGGAACTAACCTGGCGCGCCCGGGCTGTCTCACAACGGCTAAGATTCAGGGCATGTTATCTATTCAAGCCCAAAGGGTTTCTGTGGCAGACGCAAATGCTACCTAGTTCTTCGAGTTACATGAGGACTTGTTTCATGCATTTCCTCCTCGGCTCTGTCGCCCCTCACGGATTTTCCCTACGAACGCTTGGCCAATTTCGCGGCGAGCAGCTGGTGGCTCGCGCGCAAGTCGCGTCGCTTCTCGGCAAGCACAGCCGTGGGCGAACTGACCCTGTTGGGTCGGGTGGCCCGTTGCTGAAAATCGCTGGGCGACCCCACCCTGGCGCGGGAGCGTTGAACGGCCAGCCGTGGGAGCGGCAGTTGACTCTCGTCGGCAGCCTCCAAGCCATTTCGCCAACGGTGAAGCCGGACTGCAAGACATTGAATGCGAGGTCACAAAGGCAATGCAAGTAGAGATAGATAAAATTCCATGACTGTTTTTTATTCGCTATTTAATTAAATCTACCATGCGTCCTTGCCAGCTCTGACATTTCCGATCGCCATCTGTGATGCGCTGTTGACCTTTGACGTGCGACGTGGGCGAGGCGCGCCAAGCGATCGGGCAGATCAGCCAGACCCACGACGCGTGCGACGGTGGGCGGGCGCGCGACCAGGAGTCCCCTGCGCGTCGGCAGTCTGCCGGGCGCGGGAAAAAAAAAAATGCGCTCGCCTGATTTTCCAAAAATGGGTGGGGCGCACAAAAAAAAAAAAGCCCCCCTCCAGGGACGCACCCAAAAAAAGACGCGCCCCGCCCAAAAAATGGCTGCGACGCGTCCAAGGAAAAAAAGTGCCCCACCAGAAAAATGCCGGCGCCCCTGCGCCCGAATTTAAAAAAATCGGCCGGTCGCGCGCGCGGGCCAGCGGTTCCTGCAGATCAGCTGTCAGATCAGCCAGGACCCACTCACACTTATTTAAACCCCCCCCCCTCTTCCCCTCTTCCCTCTCTTCTTCCCCTCCTCATCATCCAACAGCCTCAACATCCTGGCTCTTCAACAACCTCTTCTTCTCTTCTTCTCTTCAAACAAACAAACAATCAACAATCTTCTCGATGATCTTTCTTCTTTAAACAACAAAGGCACCTGCCTTCGCACCTGCCCTCCTCCCAAAACAACAACGACTCTCTACCTCCACCTCCACCTCTACCTCCACCTCTACCTCTACCACTACCACTACCACCTCTGCGACCTCCACCGCAACATGATGCGCCTCTCATCTTCTGCACTTCTTCCGAGGCAGCGATGATCACTCCAAACAAACAAACCGGTATGCTCTCACTCTTCTGACTCGTCGCGAACTTGCCTTTTGACCTCTTCTCTAGTACCCGACTGTTGATCGCACCACGCTCAGCATGTCTTCAATCACTTGACGCTTTGCATTTGATGGCAGGCTCCATTCAAGTATGAACGCGCCTTGACTAATCTTTTTGTCACGCTAACCTTCTCCAGTCTCACGACCAGACACATACTTGTCGCTTCCTCCAAAAAACAACAACACATGTCTTCGACACATCCTCCACACGTCTTCGATACATCTTCCACAAGCCTTCCAACACGTCGTCCACACGCCTGCCATCATAGTGAGTCCATCAGTTGATCTGCATGCTAATGTGTCGGCCAGAAGCGACCGGGAAACTGCTTTTTGGTCAGTAACATGGAGGCAGTAATTCGCTCCCTTAATGTCAAGGCTGATCTAAACTGCGTGTGCGATCGTGTCTCACATAATATAGCGTGGTAAGGCCTCACTACATGCAGAACCTCCTCAAAGCAGTTCTTTCGTCATGGCTTCAGTCGGCACAATTAGCAGGCAGGCAGGCTTCAGGTGGGCGATGGCAAACCAGCTGATTCCCTGCCCCAAGAGAGTGAGTTTTCCCTTTTCTGACTTGATACCAATTGCTGACCAGCCTGAGAACCCACAAACAATCACAGTGACAGCTCCTCCTGCCTGCCCGCCTACCTACCGATCGACCGAAAACACACGACCGATTGAAACACACCGATCAAACACACACACACACACACACACAATCGATCGCGGGCTCGCTGCACTTCAAGACTTGGGGCGGGGAAGATGAAAATTGGTCTTTGTATAATTTGTGAAGGATTTGGAACTGGGAAATGAAATGGTTTATGGAACTTGTACAAACTTGGAAAATATTTGTCTGGGTCTTTGGAATGAAGCATCATGGCTGGGGATTATTTGGAGTGGAATACCTACAAGGTCATCATCAATCACATCACATGGGATACGTCCCTTCTCTCACAGCTGATTTGTTCCTAATGCTTGCTTGTGTCGCTCATCATGTTTTGAATTGTTCTGTGTACCTCAATGAAACTTTGACGGGTTGCTTCCTTATTGTGATCGCGTTGTCGGGGCTGCCCTCAGATGCAGGTCAGTCACCCTTACCTACCATCCCCATATGCGCGCCGCCTTCAAGGACATGCTTCCCCGGGAATTGATTGTCGCCGCATATGGACAAAGCCAGAATGCCAACAAAGGACTCAATGTAACCTGCAGCGTCTTGGGACGGCATCTCGCAGTCGCTTGCGCACTTCATCGTTGGTTGCGTGCCTGGCCGTGCTGACCTGTTCCCCAGTGACCGACGAATCCTGAGACCGGCGAGATCTCTAGAGGAATCCCATCCGAGTATATGACCTACTTCTTGCCATGAGGCGCTGATGGAACATGCTGTGTGCCGGCTTTCAAGGTTCATTGGGGTCTCGCTCTCCATCGCAGTCTTGGGCTCTGTGCCCGTGGTCTGTTCTTACCGCTTCATCTCCCTTATGTCAAGCCGATTGATCAGAAACACAGTAAAAGATATCTGGAGAGTGATGTAGTTGCTCCTTTCTAACCCGAGTCTAGACATGGGCCTCGCTTTATGGACCGTACGGCACGGCTGAAGCAGCCAACTCGCCCTACGTGTGATGGACCCCATCTCTGCGAAATATTGGAACATCTCACAGCATTATTCAAGGGCAGCTTTCCCTCTTTGTGAGGTCGGTGACGAGAAAGCTCGGTCAGGGTTAAGTGAGACTACGCTCGACATGGAGGAGACTCGTTGTTTGACCCTGCCGCCATTGTGGTTACTTGCTCGACGTGGGCATATGGAGATGACATCTGGACACGGATTCAACCAGTGCTTTTCATAGATCGACCGACGTATCTTCCAATAGCTATAAGACGACACTGGCCTGCTCTCCTTTCTCGACGAGGCTGTGGTGACAGGAGGCTCAGGGGTGCTGGCCACTAAGATGATATGACCTGGAGCCATCGCGTCGAGGATCGATGAAGAAAGCGAGGCTCCGGAATGCCTGGTGAACCTTGTTCCAGGAGGCACGTCTCCGTACATGGTCTTGAGGAGAGAGCCCCTCTGCTGGACTTGTCGCTGATCGGATCAAGAGGGTGACGAACAAGGGGCTGTCGCATCCCTACCCATCGATCTACACGTACCCACGGTCCAGAGAATAGTAGTTGTTACAGAGAGGCGGTAGTCACTGTTGATACCACCAAATCTAAAGTACTGTTTCTGAAAGTGTCGATCAGCGTATACTGCAAACTTGAGTTTGACTGACAGCCCGCCACGGTCATTTCTCTCTACTCCCTCACTACAAGACCTCCCAGGACTCAAAGCCGTCTACTTTGTCGCCCTTGGATTTATCGGCCTTGATTTATCTTTAATCCATGGTTGCTTATCCCTTCCGATCGGCCCCTTTCCTTGGCTGCCTCTGAGCAGGAACTTGGACCCGATAACATTCAACACTCTCGAAAATGCAAATGGGCTGCTTATGCTAGAAGATACTTGGCTAAGAATTTCTAACCCTCTAGTTCGTGTACTGCTAGTCTTGAGCAGCTCAAGAAGAGTGTAGAGGCAAGGGCCAGGCTCTCGACACCTGGATGTGTCAAGTGACGGCGGGCACTTCTCTAAGGAAATGGAAGAAGACTCTGAATTATAGTGTGAAGAATCGTCAATCGAGGTCTTGGGTACGTGATACGCCCAAAGCAGAGAGACTTTACCTCCTGAGCTGAGTGCGTACACTGCCAAGGTCCAGCCCGAGCCTGGCGGTTAGCCGTCAAGGAGCTCGAGAACCAATAATGTGCTTGTTTCCATGTAGATTTAAATACAGTTGTCTCTTGCTAGACGTCTTGGTTACCGCACCTACATGGTTCGGGCTGACAATACTTAGTTGACGATTCTTGTACGGCGTCGGGGACTTGGATGGGCGAAGGTTGAGAGTGCCACTCACCTCACTGCTCACCTCCTCCACATGGATGGAATGAAACTGACCCTTTCAAACCCAAACTATCCTCTAAGTAATATACTCAAGCTGAAAAAAGACACAGCGAATGCAAATGTGCAGGAATCATGCTCTCAATAGTTTGGCACGGGGTGTTTTGGTGCAGACACTGTGTTAATACCCAGGACTAGCACCGTCATGAAAGAATTGGCACCACCGCTCCACCCCCACTATTCTCTCTGACGCTCGTGCAGCCGCAACATCCCAGCTCCATCTTCAAAAAACGTCATCGCCATGTCCTCAACACCGCAAGAAACCAAACAAGAGGCCGCCGAGGCCCCCAAGCCGACTGAGGCCGGATCGGATGCTTGGACCGACGACAAGCGCCGCAAATTCGAAACGTGAGCGATTCGCCGTGCGCTGCCACCCGACCGAGAGCCGACCAGCTGAACGTGGATAGGAAATCGAAGAGCGAGTACTACGATCCGTGCCAGGAGGCTGCGCAGAGGAGTTATAGGTGTTTGTTCAGGAATGGAGGGGATAAATCTATGTGTGGAGAGTACTTTCAGTACGTTGAATTGTGGTTGGGGGGGATCAATGAGCTGACAGCTTTACAGGGCGTATCGCGACTGCAAGCAAGCATGGGTACGTTGGAATCAATTGATACCGAGAGATCGGTGATGGCGAGCTTGAATGATTACTGACACTTGCTGCAGACTGATAAGAGGAGGAAGGAGGGCGGCGGCTGGTTCTAGGACGATCGACTCGAGACGAGACGGATACGCGCTGAACGATCGAATGCCAGACCTCGGGGACTGTATTATACGGAAGGAAACACCGCGAGCATTGTACGATATTGATATATGGCGAATATATTGAATTTGGGTTGGGGAGTTGCGAAACGAGCACAATTGAGCACCATACTGGAATCCAATTGAGACCTTTCAATCCCCAGCTCCAGATCGAGTGATTTGCCGCAGTCTCATGCAGCAATCATACTCGTCATCCTCGGTCACGCTGGCTGCCTCGTGCCCTTCTGCGGGCTCGTGCTGAAGCTCTATAGTCTCAACCCAAGAATCCAGCTGATCCCCGTCCCACGTCATGGCCTGCTCAAAGACATGTTTGTCCAGCACTGCGCCCACGTCCGTCATCAGTCGAACCGGACTCAATATTCTCCCGCTACACAGTGATGGCGTACGCAGGAAATCGAGCGTCAGTTGAATGGCTAACAGACCCGCTGTGCCAAGAGCAAAGAGGACCGCAAAAGAGATTAGCTCGAAACGTTGAGAACGGTTTGATGGTTGGTGTTTGTAGCCCCGATTTCGGGAGGGATATTGCGCAGGCTCTGGGGTTCGATTGTGCATCATCTCTCGGCTCATACAGCGGCTCGACCATATGTGTGACTGTGGCGATCTTGAACCTGATACCCTCGTACGCCGTGGCATTCGCTAGGAATGAAGAGAGCTCAAGGCAGATGAGCCGGGGATCGCGCGTCCGCACAAAGCTCCAGTGTTTGAGGAGACTGTACGACCCCGAGTCGGTGCCAGCGAGCTCGGTGAGAGCCTTGAGGTTCACGGGCCGGTCCCCAACTGTTCCTTGGCTGATTGCACAGAGGCGTACCACTTTGAAGATGTACCCGTTGGACAGGGCTAGCAGGCCTGGTGCTATTATGATGGAGCATCCAACGTCGATCAACCTGGCCCACAGCAAAGAGAACCGCTCCCCGATAGGCTTAGACTGGGTGAATCCTTTACAGGTGTTGAGTTTTATATGAAAAATGAGGCCAGAGGAGCCGCGCATGGCCACTAAGGCGATGCTAGACCACGACAATGTCCACGAAGACGGCGTTGTTGGTCTGGCGATAGGTTGGTATCTCCGCCTGCTCTCCCTCCCAATCCACGGCATCCTTGGGTAACAGGTTATCTGTGGCCGTCGCCTGTGTCGTTGGCTCGTTGGCTATGGCTGAACGTGGTGATGCCTACGTGTTGATGGACAGAGGTGACACTGGCCTGTTGTAACCCGCAACCTCTTGCAGTGCTATTTCTTGTTGTCTGGGACAAAGCTGGAGAGTTCTTAGAAAGTGAAAAGACCCTTTTGTTCATTGAAGAGGCCGAGTGGCTCGCAGTTGTGAGGAAAGTGAGAGAGGCTCATTAGAACGAATAGGAGCTGTAGGAAGCGCAGCCACTAAGAACGAGGAAGCATTCAACTGGACGCAAAGTAGATGTTCAGATGCAACCGGATAATGTATCTGTCGTGTAACGATGAAAAGATGCCACATTTCCCCCTTGTCCGTGTTAAGTGTAGCTGCGTCTAACCTTGTCCATCAGTGCGTTCAAACTAGCTAGGCAGAGAAACATGGACGATAACCTTGACGAATTAGGATAACCTGGTGATACTACATCCGTCCCCCGTCATACATATCATTGCAAGATGCCAAACTGTGTGATACCGTGCGAAACCTACCTTTCGCTACCTCTGTCTAACAGACACCAGTCGCAGGCGAACCCCCATCACATACGACTCTCGGTTCATGTCCAGACGTCTGTCGGGCTCATATTTAAACTCGGCACCCTCAGCGCAGGCGTTTAGCTCCTGGCGGCTCATCCAGTAAGTCTCCTCGAAAGCATTTCTGTCAAGTGTCATGCCCACGTCGGCTGTCAATCTCACAGCGTCCAGAACCCTCCCGCTTCTGAAAGACGACACACCCAGCGAGTCGAGTGATAGAGAAACTGTTAGGGTGCAGGCGACGCCTAGGGCGACAAGACCGAAGAGGAGCATCCATGGGACAAAGGTCATTGTATATGTGTCTGGCCGCTTCTCTAAGACCTCGACTTCAGAGACAAGGGGCTCGACGTTGGTATCACTATTGTCGTCCTGGATTGCCTCCATGACTGCCGCCTCATACCAGACGAACGCATCAACAAGTGTTTCGATATCCCAGGCAGGTCGGTCTACTTCCTGGTATGCCTTACGAGCCGCTCGCAGGATGTAACCGCCAATGCCTGGCGATCTCCCTACTCGACCACTTTCGAACGTATCAAAGTGTTGTCCCAGGAAGAGTATTGGTGTTTCATCTTCGGCTTCAAGCTTCTCGTTATCCAGGCTGGATTGATTCAATAACAAGGTCGTTCCATTGAGATTGGCCGTTGCCGTTCCAGACCACCTGTCGAGACTGCACACTACGCCCCAGAAAGTCAAGTCGTAGCTCTCGTTCTCTGACTTGCTCTCTTTAGCGCAAGAGGGACTGCGAACGACCCCTTCCGCTCTAAATGGGGCCAGACTGCGGTATCGCGTCGTTTCCAGCACGTCGATAGTCTCGTTTCTAGTATAACTGAATCCCCCGATCCAAGTCACTGTCTTGCTGAATGCGATGAGAGGGTACCTGACAGGTGAGCCGTTTGTACTCTCAGCTTCCATCCCCTGCGTTGCGAGAAGCTCCTTGACAATGCCAAAGTCTGCTTGGAATTGTGTAGGCCCAGACTCAGAGGATGAGGTAGCTTCCTCGAGGTTGAACGTGACATGCGGCTCAGTCTCGTTTGGAGAACCAATTGACACTGCTGAGAGATTGGATGGTTCGCATGATGCCGATATACGGTAGGCAGGTACGTTAAACAGCTGTTCGATTGTCGGGGGCATCTCTTGGCGTGCTCGGCTCGAGATGTTGACGCCAAGGAAATCATTTGAACTCGGCTTCGGGTCTGTTGCCTGTAGACGTTGAAGCTGATTCTCAAGGTCATTGAGAATCTGCAAGTGCTCGTCGTCGCTTAAATCCAGGGGTAGGGGTTGCTTCAAGAAATCTCGCATCCCCTGCATGGCTTCGAGAGTCGTCGTCGTATTCACGCTGCCGGCTTCCTCATACGCGGTAACGTTGCTCAGAAGAGAGAAGCTTAAGGACGAAAGGATGGAGATGATGCCTAAGCAAATGATCCGGGGCTTTTGCGATTGAAGAAACGTCCAGAACTTGGTAGGGCTGGTTGATCCCCAGTCAGTTCCGGCGACTTCCACGAGGACGTTGAGGCTTGCTCTTGAGTCTCGTTTCTCATGCTCGTTTACCGCAGAGAGTCGAGCGAGCTTGAATATGTGCCAGTTGGCAATTGCGAGTATCGCGGGAGCCACTAGCATGGAAGCGGCGGCGTCGATCAGTTTCGCCCACGTCGAGCTGACGTTTCCACCGATACGGACAGCTTTGATATAGCCTCCGTCAACCTTGGTTTGGATGAAGGCGACCAGCCAGCAAGCGGCGGAGAGAGCGGCGAGGCCGGTGACGGCGATGATGATGATGGAGTATAGGACATGGCTCTTGAGAGGGGTGACTCGTTCCCGTGGGGATTTAGCCTGTTCTTGAGACTTGTCTTCGTGGCTCGGGACCGGTGGAGTACGTGCATCCGTCGGGATGACATCTTCAGTGCTTTCATGCTTGGCCGTGGCTGTTGAAGAAGCGTCGGTTGGTTCTGGCGGTGTCTGTTGCTCCATAACAGCAGTCGCAGGTGACACTGAGCGCAATGTTGCCATGGCGTACTGAGTGTCTTGTTGAAAGTACATCCGATAGCTGAAGAAAAAGAGGGAGTATCAAGTTGAATGCGGTGGTGTTTTGTTCCAAGTCAAGTTGTGAGTGTTTGAGAGCTTCTATGATCCGGTTGGCGATTCTTTTATACCTGCTGGCTTACCATGCAAGCGCACACATGCCCCAACCATTCCCCTCTGTAAACGAACGATTGAAAATGAGGCTCTTGGTCGTTGTACAGGTTGAGGCTGGATGGCGCAGCAGCCTCTGTCCTTCCCAAGTCATTCACGATGTTGAACAGAACCTGCACGTGATCCATTCTGGGTTACCTTGGGATGTCTCGAGATGGAAAGAGCCTGTTAAGCACACCGACTGTATAGTTCCTCGACGGGCTGGTTAGTACGATTGGACGGGGATACGGCGAACGATGGCTGCCGTTGATGAGGAATCTCTGGCTGTTGCTTGTTTCGGAGTGTCGATGCTGCCTCATGTTGTTTTTTGCGTTCTTTCACAGCGGCTCGTGTTTGACAAAGAAGCAGTGCCCCTTGTATCTAAGGCCGAGAGAGATATTCGCAGAGTTGGGACCTAGACTCGTTGCAAACTCCCGAGTGTCTCGGACAGCCCAAGACTGGAAGCTCCGATGTCTCACATTTTCCCCTCGGCATGAGCTGACGCATCTCCGGCAGACAGAATGTATTCGGCTCTCAGCCCTATTTGCTGACCCAACACGATGTCATGTCCTCCGCTCCGTCATACCGGGGGTGCCATGTGATGGGGGAGGGTAACATGGAGCCATCGGCATGCGTATTAAGAGGTGTTCATAGGGCAGAGCAGAGCCGCATGTTTGTACTCAGTTTTGTTCATGGGCCTCGGTGGCAAATTTCTGTTGAGGAAGCAAATTGGAGGTTGTGCACCTCGGATAGACGAAGTGACTCGGGGTCATTTCTAAGCAGCCCGAGTCGACACTCATGAGGGACTCATCGGACTCGACAGACAAGTCACCCCGATCGTGCACTAGATTTGTTTCACTTCTTTCGTAAATCAGAATGGCTGCCCTGACCGCGGTTGGTACCATCGGTCAAAAGGGGCTCCGTTAGATGACATCGGGGCGGGCCGGATTATCGACGATTGCAGTGGCCTCAAAGTTTAGATTCGGCTTCCATACAACCCGTACTCTCTGATTGGAATTAGAATTTCGATGAAGCGTCATTTGAACTGTTTGCTGTTGCCTTGATCGAGTTACAGGGGCTTGACATCTGTTCTTGAGATGGAGCTGATGGGGGTCATGTGACGACCAACGTAAATGGGGCAAGGCTTCTACAAGCCACACACACCACATCCACCCGCACCGCCACACCACTGCTTCCTTTCTGCCCCACGTTCTCAAGTTCAATTTGTGCCCCTCCAAAAGCTCTCGACAATCTCACGCTTGTTCCTTGGACTCATTCTCACCCTCATTTTTAGGCCAATCTGAGCGTGGAAAAAAGGGCGTGAAGCTTGGCGAACTCACTCATGAATCGCCAACAGCGGCCGGTCCTCAAAAACGGCGTCGATCTCCAGCTCCAGTCTGCCTTTAACGATGGCAACTGGGCTGCTGTGATCCGCCTGGCTGAGAAGCGAGCTCGAACGTTTAATGATCAGTATTATGAGGTGTGCAGCTCGGCTTTTTCCCCGTCGGTATTGTAAGGAGAAACTAAGTATGGATAGATCGTCAAAATATGTGCTGAAAGTCAGCTCGATGACCCCAGTGCTAAGTTTGCTGCCGTGACGGCTATCGACAAGTTCGTCAAGGAAGGGACAGTTGTGAAGGACGTGGATGGCATCGATCTTCTTGAGTGGGCAACGCAGGGACTGACGACTGAGGATGAGTTCTATCAGACTCTGGGTCCTTTGAGGGTACGCCTCGTCAAGGCTTCGCCCAAGGATAGGGTTAGCGCCAGCCGGTGCTTGGAGTCTTGTCTGCTACATTGGGACTTGATCAGTGCCCAACAGGTATGACAAGGTGCATCATCGGCTGACCCGGCGGCTGACTTACTACCCAGATTGCGGCTATCCTCGACAGATCGTTCCCCCAGGATCGGACATTCATGTTTTGGAACATTGTCATTACACATCTGTTGGCGGTAATGCCCCTCGTGCACCTCTGCCTACCGCGGGCTGACATTCATCAAGACTAGCCCCCAGTCGCCGCCAGAGAAGAAGAAGCTATACGGTATGCTCGCATTGAAACAGATCCAGCGTGCTGCACAGCTATCTGAACAGGTATTTGCCCTACTTACGCCAACAAGTCTAGCATTAACACGAGCAGGCCGCAAGCGCTGATGGGGACGATGCCAAGCCCCAACCACGAAGTGTCCAAACAGAGGAGGAGATCTTGCTACTTTACGACATTGTAGAGAAGCACGGCTCAGAAGGAGACTTTGAGAAGCTTGCTTCCAGTCCCGTCTTTTGTCCACTTGTACAATTCCGAAAGGGCCGAAAGGAGCTCTTCTTGAGAGTCGTTTCGAAACACCAGCGCCAAGGAGACCATGAAGCCATCTACCAAATATGCAAGGATTGCTTGTCGACAGAAGACGAAAACGGCCAACCAAACCTTTTGGGGGCGGATTGGAAGGTCTGGAAACACTTTATTGATGCGGCTGCCCAGGTAAAGACTGTGAAGCCAGAGTAAGTCAGTCATTCTCTCCATGCCCATCTTTGACTGACTCGCTCTAGCATTGAGGAAACTGTTCAAGAACTCCTTCTCAAGTTTGTTAAGTCACCCAATTTGCGCCCCATCTACAAGCGAATCATCTTGTTGGCACGTGTCGCTGCAGCCTTCAACCTCGCATCAAATGACAAAGACGACCTTGTCGACAACGAGCCTGCATCTTTCCGATTCAAAGAGGTGATCAACTACATCAAAGACCAAGGCATAAACTCGGCCTGTTTCGATGATGTCAAGACCTTTGTTGAGGTGCTCAACCCACCTGCTTTGTCGTATCTCGCCTATAACTTTGTTCCCAAGCTGGCAGACGAGATGGAAGACGAACTCAAATCGGCTAGGATACGAACCCTTTCTTTCAAGCTGCAATACTTTGCTGCCACCTGCCCTTCCATGTACACCAACATTCCCGGAGAGAAGCCTCTGGGGAAGTGTGTGGTTACCGACATTGAGGTTGACGCCAGCTCACCAGCGCCTTGTTTCAACACGATTGCCAAAGATGCACTGGAGGTTTACAAGTCATTGGCCGAACTTGCAGAAAAGCATCCATCCGTTGAAGGCGAGATTAGGCCAGAGCTGGCAATTATTATCGCTCTCTGCAACATCCAGCTGGCATTCCCTCCCTCAACAGAGATATCCAACTCCCCAGTCTCTTTTGCACCGCTTCTCCGTGCTGTCTTGTTGCTGGAGCACCAGCTTTCGTTGACACCCAAGCATGGAATCATCTCACTTCTTCTTGTGCAGCTACACCTCCTCACGGGCACTTCGCCGCGAGCTCGTGAGATCTGGGAGATACTTGGTGTGAAACGCACCATCATGGACTCCCTCAGCCCCATCTTCTACGACCGTCTATCTACCCTTTCCCCGGCCCTGATTTCCCCGTCTGATAGCTGGGGATGGGATCTCATGGACCTTCTCACCTCTCACTTTAGCGTGTCGTTGAAGCTTCGCATGCCTAGGCGGCTCATCGATGCCTTCGAGTCGGGCAGCTACAGCAGCGTTATCGATATCCCTCAGTATATGGAGGATCTGCGATGGAGCTGTACTCGGGCGATGAGTTTGGTGGAGGAGACTAGAACCGAGAGACTTCTGGGAGAGAATATCTCAGAGGTGCTCATCGACCCCCGCTTCGGTGAGTCTTCCTAGACGTTTTGTGTCGGTGTGGTGCTAACGGATCCTAGTTGAAGTGACTGACGATACTCAACTCGTTGAGACTATTGACTATGGGTCTTTTCCCTCGTGGGATTGTAGCTCTCAACCGCCTGTGTACTCTCGCCTTCGAGTTGGTCCAGCATTATCGGTGCGTCCCAATCGCCCCAACCTTTACGTACTCTCTAACGGATTTAGAACCGTCGTGCCCATTTGTCGCTTCTCGCCGAGGCATTCCACGAGGTGCTCAGCTACAAGCCTCCAGCGATCTACAAGGCTTCAGCAGCAGCCGCGATACCGGACCAGATTTTTGTGCTTGAAATGCTGAGCCAGTTGAGCAACTCATTCACAAAGTTCCTCCAGAGTCCCAAGAAGGATGTCACACCTCAGGAGGCGACCTACTTTGAGGTCATTAGCCTTTTGAGCACCCTCATTCCTTTTACCACCAGCATCAGCAGAACAAAGATTATCCCTGAGGAATTCGCACAGATTACGGACACTCTCAGGATCGCTCTCGACACCCTCAAGCTCGACATAACGGCTCCATCCGACGTTTCGAATCAGGTCACTGCCTTGAGCACGCTTCACTCCCTCGCCATCCTCCGCGACACGGCTAGCGCAATCAAGAACAGCTCCAACTGGATCATTTCCTTCAACGACCGCGAAAAGGAGCGCGACCGCTCTGGTAAGAGCAACTTACCCAAGGAGGTCATGGCCCAGATCAAGGACCTTGTCACTGCGTCAACGGCTGCGCTCAAGAAGGGTAAAGAATGTGTGGACAAGCTGAAGGGGCATGTCATTGGCAGGGACTTTGAACCGTCAGTGAGGAGATGGATCTTTGAGGGTGCTGATGATGTATTGGAAGTTGTGGGTGAGGGTGCCACGGGAGAGCTCGTCAAGAGCTGGCAGACGAATGTCATGGGATGGATGCAGGTTCAATGGAGTTAGATGGATTGGCAATAGATATATATTAGATATATGCAACCAATACATATAGCACGTCCGTCATGCAGGCATCCTCCTAGCCTATGAGCGGGCGATCAATTTGATCCATCCGTTGTTCCCTCGACCAATCCCAGTTCGACGGCTGTTGGCTGTCGTCACACCCAAGCATAAAGGCTCCATGCGCCCACTGTCAGAGCTAACATAAGACTTTCCCTCTCTCCCACCACAACGCATTCTACCAGCCTTGACCACCAACCACCAACCACCATGTGTGCCCAAAGGACTTCTGAATGGCTCGGATTTTCTACATGGACCAAGTTCCAAGCCGAACCCGGTCCTATTGACGAGATCATCTTTGATCCGCTCTACACCTGGAGTGACTCCATCAGCACACCCGCCTACGGGCGCATCACAGAATCTCCCCAAGACTACATCCTATCCCTCGACTGGAACTCACCCGAAGCCTACCAAGAGTTCAAAGCTTCCCCTGAATACCAACAGCTAATGACCAACCTGAGAATCAACTCGACCGAAGCACACACTCAGATCATAATCTTTGAGAATTACAGCTTCGGCTCCACATCGACCCCCAACACGGAGATATTGACCGTGTACTGGCCCCTCTCGCTCTCCCCCGAGACTCAAAACGCAATCTGGGACGTAGAACCGCTCGTCCACACGCCAGTGTCTGAGACGCTAGGCCGTCGCTGTTACAAGCAGCCCCCGGCGGCTGGATGGATCGACGGGCCACAAATCTGGAACGGCGATACGGCGGTGGCGAGCGTATGGGTACACGACTGGAAGAGCGAGGCGCTAGAAGATAGATTTAAGCGCACCGAGAAGAGGGTTGTCTCTATGGGTAGAGACGTCATCTACCCGCTCGCGGTGGATGATTTTGAGAAACGTCTACTGGATCTTGGTGCTCTTGGTTGGGAGTCTGTCCATGTTTTGTTTGAGGATCTTAACTGGATTTATGATGATGAAATTAAGAGATATCATTGTCTCGAAAGGAGGAGGCTTGATGGCTTTGTAGGAGGTGCAGGCGCTCTTTGAGGCATCTTGAGTACGAGTGTATGTAATATCTACTTCTAACGGTCCCTGAGGCTGTTTTCGAAGCGATTCTACTAAATGAATGATTAGGATTGTTGGTAGATCAGACTTATTTAGAGACACAGCGACTTGGACTGCCCCTACTGGTACAGCGGTCTCGGATTCCGCCAAGAAGATATAGGATCGACTGCCCTCACCATTATTGATGAATCGGGGGACCGAGTGTTAATAGCTTCACATCCGTAGAGCACGGAGGCGGTAGGCCCTACAGCTTCACTAACCCAGAGAATCTCTTCCTGATAGTGATAACTCGCATTGGCTTCTCAGCTGTTATCAGCTCGAGCAGCCAGGTCTTGAATGTCTCCAGTCGGGGCGATACGGCCCTAACCGTCGTTGTCGACTCTGGTCATCAGGGCACATCCGTTCTATCGGCTACGGGTGATGACCTCGAGTCGACTGCCCCGGCTATGGCAACCAGAGCTGATGACGAAGTGGAAATTATTGCCACTTCCACGGAGTAAGAAGCAGGATAGGTAAGTGTCTTCGTCACCGCCTGAGCAATAGGAACTGGTGCATCGGTCATCGAAGACTTAAATGACCAACCGTCAACTGTCTCATTGACAGTCCTCGTTCCTTCATCTGACTTGTCTAGTATTTTCTGTTTGTCCCTCCTAGTCCTATCACCTCAAATAAGAGCTCTTCCACGTTAGTTAGCAGCCCATATGCCAAAGAGCCAGACTCCTTCGCTCAGGAGCCTACCAGAATGCAGAACATCGAGTATGAGACTGCTGTAATGGGGTGCCATGATATATCGCAACTGAAATGACATCTGACGGCTTTTCGTTCTCTACTTGTGGGCCCAATACAGCCCAGCCCATGTCTAGTACTAGGGAGACAACTTCAAGGAGGACCACGGACCTGAGGCGAGTCTCCTGACTACCATCATATCCCCAGTGGCGTCAAAACTACCGAAACTCTAAGTAACACTTTAATCTGCAGAAAGCGATACTGTGTCCTCGGGGGATACGACGGAATCGGAGGCAAGCATCGTGGGAGACACTGGATCCGTTGACACAGAGACCACGGGTCCTACGGCACTTATATGATAGACTGGCTTCGTTGAAACCACCAGCACTAGCCTGGATACGCGGTAACAGAAGTTGGGATAGAGGATAGCGACGATAAGACCACCCCCAATCGACAAAGAGAACAACCCCTCAGGCCAGGCCACCCAATGATGACAACAGCAGTCAGTGATCCTCAGACGGTAGACAATAGCTTTTTTATCCCTACAATCTAAGGTTCTTGAATACCTGTATCAGTCTCACGATTGAGCCGAGCATGATCCGTCAGTGGCCATCGTCTACCATATGAGCCATCTCCTCACCGTTCAGGTGCTGCCATCGGGCCCCCACCGTCAGTCTGCATCAAGCAACTCGGCAGTCTTGAGAACAGCACAAATTAACCTCTCCCCGACTGGCCAGAATACACGCAAGTTACTAAGGAGAGGGTTACATGGTCGCCAGGTGCTGGCGGGCCATCTTTCTGGCACCAAGCCCTCAATTTCCACCTCACTCACACCTTCTAATTGTACAGACTTGATGAATGCCGTGTACGAGAGGCGAGACATTGACAAAATCCACCGATACCGGGCCATATGCGAGCAATGACCTTCCAGCGCACACAGATATGACCCCAAGAAGCGAAACGGGGCAGCAATATCCACCTCTTGCAACTGGAATACAAGTTTAGCAATATGTGGTGCAATAAAACAGTGCTGGCAGGGTCTTTCGAGTTAGACTCGCCTTTACTACTGATAGAAGGGAAAGCTATGGGCTTGAGGACAAATTAATTTGCATCACTATTCGTGTGTAATTACTGCTTGTTCGTCTCCTTAACCTCGAGTTGCTCTCGGGCCACCCATGCTTCCAGCCGTTATGAGTCACGCTTCATCTTACGGAGTCAAGGGTCAGCAATTCGATATAGCATACCTCTGTTGTGAAGCGGTACACCTAGTAGATAGATCCTCAACACTGTTCCCGTCCTGAAAAGCAACGATTGACGAGCAAACATCTATAAGCGCCACTTTGCCGTTCCAGAGGCGCATGCTCTGTCAACCTAGAGCGAAGTTTCGTGCAACAAGGGACTTGGCTGCTACCACGAAGCATTTGGTTGGGTTTGGGATGCAGACCTCTCGGGATAGTAGCAGTCTACCACCCTTGCTCAGCTCAGATAGGAAACAAACCAAGGTGTCCTCTCGATCCATGAGCTATCGAGGCATGCAAGCTAGGCGCAAAAGTATCGGGACGTTGCACCGCCAAGCCGAGTACCTCTGTAAAGCTCAATTTCCAGTGAGTCATCTCCCACGGCATGTGTGACTCGACAGCACATGGGTCAAAGACAAAGCGAGACACCAGTACACACAACAGAGGGATCAATTAGATTATCCGCCTCTAAGGGTAGCTACTATGTAGAGTATGGATAATAAAATGGTAAGTAAAAGAGATCTAAAGCCTTACCTTTCTTTATAAAATTACTATCTCTGTGAGATATCTTCACTGTTATAGTCTGATTTATTTCTCGACCTGCATGAGCAGTAGCCTATAACACAGCCATCAAATAAACACCAAAACTCTATTTTATTGGTGACCTCACGCAGTCAAGAGGGACAGAGTGTGTGTAGTTTGGCCGCAACGGGTCACCTGTCACTGCGGTCTTATGCGTAAGCGTGTTAGACCGCAGCGTCAGAGAGGGCCC